>JAUCMX010000006.1:25228042-25240542 GCA_033459395.1 Hemibagrus guttatus
CTTCTCACTGTCCCTTTCTCACTGTCTCTCTCTCTCTCCCTTCCTCTCTCTCGCTCTCTCTCTCTCCCTTCCTCTCTCTCGCTCTCTCTCTCTCTCGCTCTCTCTCTCCTTTTTTTTTTCTCTCTCCTTCTTCCTATCTCCCTCCCTCTCTCTCTCTCCCCTCTCTCTCTCTCTCTCTCTCTCTCTCTCCTTCTCCATGTCTCTCTCCCTCCTTCTCCCTCTCTCTCTCTCTCTCCTTCTCCATGTCTCTCTCCCTCCTCTCTCTCTCTCTCTCTCTCTCTCTCTCTCTCTCTGTCTCTCTCTGTCTCTCTCTCTCTGTTTCTGTTTTGCTGATGTGTTACAATGTGTTATTTATCTTGTTTTCGTGGTACAGCTGCCGCAGATTACTAGACTAATCCCAGACACAAAACACAGCATGCAAAACACACACACACACACACACACACACACACACACACACACACACACACACACACACAGAGGGTTTGATGCAGAGTACAGAACTATAGGGGAAGATTGTTGTGAGGTTTATCCGAGGGTTTATCTGTTGCTTTTGTTTTGTGTGTGTGTGTGTGTGTGTGTGTGTGTGTGTGTGTGTGTGTGTGTGTGTGTAAAATAGTCTGTGGTCCTCATTTTAGCATATTACCATAGAAACTCCACATTACCACAGGGACCCCCCTCCAAACGACACATACACACATAGATGTACACACACGTACACACACAGCATTGCACATATACACATAGATATATACACACAAAACACACACATATAGATGTAGACAACACACACAGCGACACACATACACACATAGATATACACGCACACATAAACACACACAGCGACACACAAACAGACACACATATACATACACAGATTCAGACACACATACACACACACACTCAACGACACACAGATGTACACACACACATAAACACACAGTGACATATATAGATGTACAGGCACACAGCGACACACATACACACATAGATATACACGCACACACAAACACACACAGCGACACACAAACAGACACACATATACATACACAGATTCAGACACACACACACACACACACACACACAATGACACACAGATGTACACACACATAAACACACACAGTGACATACACAGATGTACACACACACATAAACACACACAGTGACATACACAGATGTACACGCATACATAAACACACAGTGACATATATAGATGTACAGGCACACAACGACACACATACACACATAGATATACACACACACACATAAACACATACAGTGACACATAGATGTACACACACACAGCGAGACACATACACACATAGATATACATGCATACACATAGATGTACACACACACATAAACACACACAGTGACATACGTAGATGTACACACACACACACACAGTGACACACATAGATGTACACACACACAACGACACACATAGATGTACACACACACACACAAACACACACAGTGACACACATAGATGTACACACACACAACGACACACATAGATGTACACACACACACACAAACACACACAGTGACACACATAGATGTACACACACACAACGACACACATAGATGTAACACACACAAAAACACACAGCATTACACATGTACACATAGATGTACACACACACACACAGTAACACACATACACACATAGATATACACGCACACACATAGATGTACACACACACAAACACACACAGTGACATACATAGATGTACACACACACACAATGACACACATAGATGTACACACACAAAAACACAGCATTACACATGTACACATAGATGTACACACACACACACACACACACACACATAGATATACACGCACACACACATAGATGTACACACACACATAAACACACACAGTGACACACATAGATGTACACACACACATAACCACACACAGTGACACACATAGATGTACACACACACACATAACCACACACAGTGACACACATAGATGTACACACACACACATAACCACACACAGTGAAGGGCTCTAAACGATCCCACCCGAGGAAGAAGGGTCTTATCTAGCGAAAGGTCATTTTCTTAGAAAAATAGAAAAAATTGTACACTCTTTAACCACAAAAGCTCGTCTAGCACTAGCTCTGGGATGCGCGTCCGCGACGCTACGTACTACGTAATCACGTCGGAAGGTCATGCGTGATGTAGGCGGAGCTACAGACCCAGTGTTTACTAGTGTAGTTCTCCACATATTATATATAATACTAAATAAAACATGCTATTAGTATAAGTATTCATTCATTCATTCATTGTCTGCCGCTTATCCGAACTATACTCGGGTCACGGGGAGCCTGTGCCTATCTCAGGCATCATTGGGCATCAAGGCAGGATACACACTGGACGGAGTGCCAACCCATCGCAGGGCACACACACACTCTCATTCACACACTACGGACAATTTAGAGATGCCAATCAACCTACAATGCATGTCTTTGGACCGGGGGGGGGAAACCGGAGCACCCGGAGGAAACCCCCGAGGCACGGGGAGAACATGCAAACTCCACACACACGGCGGAGGCGGGAATCGAACCCCCAACCCTGGAGGTGTGAGGCAAACATGCTAACCACTAAGCCACCCTTGTATTAGTATATTATATAGTATTATATAATATATAATACTATATAATATAATATATGTAATATATCCACTACCGCTCAAAAGTTTGTGATCACTCAAAAATATTATTGTTGTCCAAGGAAACACACACGAAATTAATCTGAATAGAAAATATAGCAAAAGAACAGGACATGCTGAGCTGTCAGAGTTAGAAATAATGATTTTGATGGAAATGATGAATGTTTTCTTCAAACTTTGCCTTCATCAAAAAAAACACCTTTTGCTGCAGTTACACCCCGGGCATTCTAGCTGTAAATTTTTTCAAGATAATCTGATGAGATTTCACCCCATGCTTCCTGGAGCATCTCCCACAAGATGGATTCGCTGATGGAGTCTTCCTCCGTAGCTGAAATCAAGCTGGAATATGCAAGAGATCCCAACCTTTTGAGCGGTAGTGTATATATTATATATAATACTACTGACACAACTAACAATAGTAGTAGTAATTCATTCATTGTCTGCCGCTTATCCGAACTATTCTTGGGTCACGGGGAGCCTGTGCCTATCTCAGGCATCATTGGGCATCAAGGCAGGATACACCCTGGACGGAGTGCCAACCCATCGCAGGGCACACACACACTCTCATTCACTCACACATTCACACACTACAGACAATTTAGAGATGCCAATCAACCTACCATGCATGTCTTTGGAGGGGGAGGAAACCGGAGCACCCGGAGGAAACCCCCGAGGCACGTAGTAGTAATAAAAGTATTAATTTTATTTAGTAGAGGTATTAAAGGGTTGGGGATTAGCATCAGAATAAAATTTGAGAATAAATTAAATAAAATTCCTGAGCCATTAAGAATTATGCTAAATCTAGATATAAGCCATTATTGCAACAACAAAACGCCTTGATTTCCCCTTACAGCAGCACATGGTGTATTTTTATGTAGCGCCATTTGATCCAGTAAAAAAAAAATCGACAAGCATAATTGTAACTTTACTGAGTTAATATTCATGAGTGGATATTTTTTACACGAGTGTGTATGTAAAGAAAACTCCATGTCAGAATCCTCCTTACATCAGGGCGAAGGTTTGAACCTTGTGTCTGGCGCCTTAGACCGCTCGGCCATCCTGACACTAGAAAACGTACGGGAGAGTTGCATCTGATATGAAGGAATATTATGACTTATGAAGCAATATAAACTTTAACCCCAGATTGAATCGTGCTGACTAAGTGGCAGAGAGAGACAGAGAGACTTTGAGGGAGAGAGACACAAAAGAGAGTGAGACAGAGAGAGAATGAGTGTGAGAGTTAGACAGAGGCAGAGAGGAATTTAGAGAGAGAGAGAATGAGAGAGAGTGAGACAGAGAGAGAGAGAGAGTGAGAGAGACAGAGAGAGTGTGAGAGACAGAGTGTGAGAGTTAGACAGACAGAGAGAGATTTAGAGTGAGAGAGAGAGTGAGACAGAGAGAGTGTGTGTGAGAGAGAGTGAGACAGAGAGAGAGTGTGAGAGACAGAGAGAGAGAGCGAGTGTGATAGAGAGATTGAGACAGACAGAAAAAGAGAGAGAGTGTGATAGAGAGAGTGAGACAGATAGAAAGAGAGAGAGTGTGTGATAGAGAGAGTGAGACAGATAGAAAGAGAGAGAGAGTGTGATAGAGAGAGTTAGACAGACAGAAAGAGAGAGAGAGTGTGATAGAGAGAGTGAGACAGATAGAAAGAGAGAGAGAGTGTGATAGAGAGAGTTAGACAGACAGAAAAAGAGAGAGAGAGTGTGTGATAGAGAGAGTGAGACAGATAGAAAGAGAGAGAGTGTGTGATAGAGAGAGTGAGACAGACAGAAAAAGAGAGAGAGAGTGTGATAGAGAGAGTGAGACAGATAGAAAGAGAGAGAGAGAGTGTGATAGAGAGAGTTAGACAGACAGAAAGAGAGAGAGAGAGAGTGTGATAGAGAGAGTGAGACAGATAGAAAGAGAGAGAGAGTGTGATAGAGAGAGTGAGACAGACAGAAAGAGAGAGAGAGTGTGATAGAGAGAGTGAGACAGATAGAAAGAGAGAGAGAGTGTGATAGAGAGAGTGAGACAGACAGAAAAAGAGAGAGAGAGTGTGATAGAGAGAGTGAGACAGATAGAAAGAGAGAGAGAGTGTGATAGAGAGAGTGAGGCAGGTAGAGAGAGAGAGAGTGTGATAAAGAGCGTGAGACAGATAGAAAGAGAGAGAGAGTGTGTGATAGAGAGAGTTAGACAGACAGAAAAAGAGAGAGAGTGTGATAGAGAGAGTGAGACAGATAGAAAGAAGAGAGAGTGTGTGATAGAGAGAGTGAGACAGATAGAAAGAGAGAGAGAGAGTGTGATAGAGAGAGTGAGACAGATAGAGAGAGAGAGAGAGTGATAGAGAGAGTGAGACAGATAGAAAGAGAGAGAGAGTGTGTGATAGAGAGAGAGAGAGAGAGTGTGATAGAGAGAGTGAGACAGATAGAAAGAGAGAGAGAGAGAGAGAGTGTGATAGAGAGAGTGAGACAGATAGAAAGAGAGAGAGAGTGTAAAAAGAGAGAGAGAGTGTGATAAAGAGGTGAGACAGATAAAAAGAGAGAGAGAGTGTGTGATAGAGAGATTTAGACAGAAGAAAAAGAGAGAGAGTGGGGATAGAGAGAGTGAGACGGGTAGAAAAAAGAGAGAGTGGGGATAGAGAGAGTGAGACAGATAGAAAGAGAGAGAGAGGTGTGATAGAGAGAGTGAGACAGAAGAAAAAGAGAGAGAGGTGTGATAGAGAGAGTGAGACGGGTAAAAAGAGAGAGGGGGTGTGATAGAGAGAGTGAGACAGATAAAAAGAGAGAGAGTGTGTGATAGGGGGTGAGACGGGTAGGGGAGAGAGAGTGTGATAGAGAGAGTGAGACAGATAGAAAGAGAGAGAGAGTGTGTGATAGGGGGAGAGGGGGGGAAGAAGGTAGAAAAAGAGAGGGGGGTGTGATAGAGAGAGTGAGACAGATAGAAAGAGAGAGAGAGTGTGATAGAGAGAGTGAGACAGGTAGAGAGAGAGTGTGATAGAGAGAGTGAGACAGATAGAAAGAGAGAGAGAGAGTGTGATAGAGCGAGTGAGACAGGTAGAGAGAGAGAGGGTGATAGAGAGAGTGAGACAGATAGAGAGAGAGAGTGTGATAGAGAGAGTGAGACAGACAGAAAGAGAGAGAGAGTGTGATAGAGTGAGACAGATAGAAAGAGAGAGAGTGTGTGATAGAGAGAGTGAGACAGATAGAGAGAGAGAGTGTGATAGAGTGAGACAGATAGAAAGAGAGAGAGTGTGTGATAGAGAGAGTGAGACAGATAGAAAGAGAGAGAGAGTGTGATAGAGAGAGTGAGACAGATAGAGAGAGAGAGAGTGTGTGATAGAGAGAGTGAGACAGATAGAAAGAGAGAGAGAGTGTGTGATAGAGAGAGTGAGACAGGTAGAGAGAGAGAGAGTGTGATAGAGAGAGTGAGACAGATAGAAAGAGAGAGAGAGTGTGTGATAGAGAGAGTGAGACAGACAGAAAAAGAGAGAGAGAGTGTGATAGAGAGAGTGAGACAGGTAGAGAGAGAGAGTGTGATAGAGAGAGTGAGACAGATAGAAAGAGAGAGAGTGTGTGATAGAGAGAGTGAGACAGGTAGAGAGAGAGAGTGTGATAGAGAGAGTGAGACAGATAGAAAGAGAGAGAGAGTGTGTGATAGAGAGAGTGAGACAGGTAGAGAGAGAGAGTGTGATAGAGAGAGTGAGACAGATAGAAAGAGAGAGAGAGTGTGTGATAGAGAGAGTGAGACAGATAGAAAAAGAGAGAAAGAGAGAGAGACATCATTAGTGGTCATTAGTGCTGGCTAGTTGCTAGATCTCCTGATTTGAGATATCTGGTTGTTTCAGTTGTCTTTGCGCAGAGAAAGCACTGAACTGTGCTGAACTTCTCCTCTCCAGGACGTGTTGTAAGAACCTGGTGTAGATGTTCTCCACCTTCAACATCAACACCAATCACTTTCTTCCTGGATCCTGGGCTTTGGATATCTGGCTAACACTTCATGTTGTGTTACACACTTCTGAAAAGGAAACAACGTCCATACGAGCACACACACACACACACACACACACACACACACACACACACACACACACACACACACACTCATACACACACTCATACACACACTCTCATACACACACTCATACACACACACTCATACACACAGACACACTTTGTCATTATCCTTGTTTCTGGGTGGAGCTTTATCCTGTGGTTAAGGTTTATAGCAGCTCCAAAACAGGGATATGATCATGTCTGGTGTGTGTGTGTGTGTGTGTGTGTGTGTGTGTGTGTGTGTGTGTGTGGGGGGCTGACACACCGCATTCTTCAGCATGCCCACTCCAGCTGTGATGTTGGAGGCTATGAGTGAGTTCCTGGAATAATCGTACTTTTGTAATTGCTCACTGATTGTGTGTGTGTGTGTGTGTGTGTGTATGTGTGTGTGTGTGTTTAAGAGTGACAGACAGAACAGAAGACAAATCTTTGCAATTACCTAATGACTGGCAGATATATTCCTTGGTGTGTGTATGTGTGTGTGTGTGTGTGTGTGTGTGTGTGTGTGTGTGGGCGGTGGAGGCGAATGAGCTGTTCATTTCATGTTTGTTCATTTCTGTAACATCTTTTGTTGAAGCTCGGGTTTGTGGAGGAGTGCAGCAGAAACAAGAACGAGAGAGAAAGAGCGAAGGAGAAACAGAGGGATAAAACAGTTAGATGGGTGGATAAGAGAGAGAGAGAGAGAGATACAGGAAAGATACAGGAGAGATAACAATGAGAGCCAGTGATGAAAGAGAGAAAAAAAGGATGGAAAAGGAAGACAGAAAGACTAGAGGGATGAGGAAATGTATAAAGTGACAGATAAAAGAGAGAGAGAGCGAGCGAGAGAGAGAGATTCCACAGGAATGACTTATTGTGCCACAAGAATTTTAAAAGGCCTGATTTCCAAAAAAACTTCCCTACATCTCTCTCTCTCTCTCTCTCTCTCTCTCTCTCTCTCTCTCTCTCTCTCTCTCCCTAACACACACACACACACACACACAAGTTACATGTGTATATGCATGTGTGTGTGTGTGTGTGACAGTGCATGTCAGTGTTGAGGTGTTATTGACTGTGTGAATGACAAGCTAATCGACTGGTGTGTCACGGTGTGCTTTGTCGGTGAGAGTGTGTGTGTATGTGTGTGTGTGTGTGTGTGTGTGTGTGTGTGTGTGTATCGGTGTTGAGGTGTTATCGACTGTGGGAATGACCAGCTAATCGACTGGTGTGTCACTGTGTGCTTTGTCGGCGAGTGTGTGTGTGTGTGTGTGTGTGTGTGTGTGTGGGGCTTCTAGATGTACTAATGAGCATTTCTGTTTATATACAAAATGTAAGCATGTGTGTGTGTGTGTGTGTGTGTGTGTGTGTGTTTAACACTCTCACGAATTCCCCCTCATGACTGGACACTTGGCAGTCTTTACACCTGGACCGGAGTTCCCGAGGCTTCCAGTCGGAGTCTGTCCTTGGGGATTTGTATGATGTTTCCTGTGATAGCGTCATTTCAGGGGTCATTTCAAAACAATTGCTAAGAGACAGATTGATTACAGCTTTTATTTAGCAAATGTTCTGTGGGTTTGCTTGACTTGATCCACAAATTTTTCAGAATCAGAATCAGAAAAGTTTTACAAGTTCGCGAAGAGCACTTTACAGTACTAGGAATTTGTCTTGGTGTCAGGTGCAAGGTTCTCACAATCCTTCTCCTGAATCCTTTTCTTCGCATGTTCCTTCTAACAGATCTCAGGTTTGTGGACTTTGACAAACACACTTTTTCAGTCCATAAATATTCAGAGGTATGTCTAGGATGACTGTCCTGCTGGATGACCGGATTTTGACCAAGTTTGCGTTCTCTTTCCTCATGACATGATGCTCCACCCCCATGCTTCACGATTGCGATGGTGTTCTTAAAAACTTTTTCCTCTTTACATAGCGCTGATCCTTACTCCATCGTAACACTCCTCCAGACGACTGGTGATCACCTCCAAACTTTTCTCCCCCGTTTTTTTATAGCTTCTTACTCACCTGGCAGTATTTCAGACCATGTAGATTGTAGGACTTGTTCACACTTTGGTACGTGATGCCTCCAGGTTCTTCATCAGTTCCTGTGTAGTTGTCTTGGGGTTAAGTCGAACCTTTCAGATCAAAGTACTAGTATCCTGGTATTTGATTTCGTGCCTCTTTTCTGAATGATGGTCCTAAGTTTCTACCTTAGTTGTTTGGAAATTGCTCCTTAGGAAGACAGAATTTATGGATAGTTTTCTTGGATTTGCTCATGATATCAAGGGCAAAGGGAAAGGCACTTTTAATGAACCACTAATTACACCATTGGTCAACCAGAAGCAGCATTAAAAGTCATTATCTGTGTTTTCAAAAATGTTTGAAGAGACAGCCTGCTTGTTGTATGTAAACCTTTGACCTACTAAGAGAAATGGAGGAACTACTTCCTGGAAAAAAATTAAAGATGCGGCAATTGACACATAGGAAATTGTTTAACATGAAATTTGTAGAGTTTGAAGCTTCTTTAGCTTCCGTGTATATAAACTTTAGCTCTGGACTGTGATTGCGGCATGGTGACGGAAGAATTGCTTTGAGGGCATGAAGGTGTTCACGTATATGGGTCTCTGAATATAAACACTGTTATGAATCACAGTGTGGGTGTTTGAAACAACACAACGCTGCCTGCTCATGATCTGTTCATATTCCTTCTTTTTAGCGATCTTTTGTTGTTGTAAACATCCCAAAGTCCTCTGCATCAGCATTCAGGACAGAAAAGGTACTGAGTTTGTCTGTAATCATTTTAAAGAGATTATTTTTGATGAATATTTGCTACTATAGTCACAGGACATTTGTTCTATTTCCCCCAATGATTCTACATTTGAAAATTAGCAAATGTTAGCACATGTCAGTATCTTGGGAAGTGGCTTTAAGGCGACAGTTTTCTGTCTTGGATGTTAAATGGAACCATAACAACTGTGTATCAGAGAGATAAAGACAACGAGTAAAAAAAATGAATGAAATGGATTAGTTGTAATTGTTTAGAATGTTGTAACATGGTGTATTGTACCAGAGCTAGCGTTAGCCTTTATGTGTGAAATTGTCTTTAACACTCATGGCAGCGATTGAAGACGATGTATTGTGCTTCGTTTGTGTAAAAAAATGATCAGTTACAAATTTCCTAGCTGACGTGCTAATAATTTGTGCTAATTATAGATTGAGAGATACATGAGTAAGAAAGCTCTGTAGTCCATTGAGTTTCACGTTTAAAATGTTATTTGAAGTTTTATAAGAATATTTTCTGCTTTTATAAATTTTTAGAATCTACACATTGTTTCTATAATCTACTTGCCAGAGCCTTGGAAACATTCTGGTCCTGAAATTTATAATGATTCGACAGGAGATCAAAACATTATTCTAACGTAGCTCTAGCCATGTTTTCTCGCAAATGTTCTCAGCACTGACCTCCAGTATTTTTTTTTAAATTACTATCATTAAGCAAATACATTTGAAAACTAGACATGTATGTGTGTTTAAGGTGTTTAGGTTTTTTATTCTAGGACATGATTAAAGGTTAGACAACTTTTATATTATTACCTGATGTGACTAGATGTAATATGTTGATGATGTCGTATATAGATGTACAGCGTGGCGCAAAGATTCTGAGACCACCAGAGACCACGATCTTCTAATGAATACAACAATTTTATTACAATGTTATTTGCAGTTGAGTGTTGTCTGAGCAGAAAAGATTAGACATGAGGAAAATCTGATCTTTTGTACAAAGCAGTTAACATGGTGCAAATGATTAAATATTAAATACTCAAGATGTTGAACTTTTTTTTGTTTTAGGTATTTCGACATTCTCAATGGAAAAGTGCATGAATCCACAGTTTGAGCCAGAAAGAAATCAGCCCCAGTGTCTTCTTCAGTAAAAATCTTCTCCATAGATTATAGTTTCACTGTAATATTCTATTAATAATATGACAATAATGTGATAATAGGAAATAGTAGATTCCAAATATTTTACCTTGCTAAGATGTCTCTCAAAGTTGAAAGACTGAACTTCATTTTATTTCTCTTAAAGCTACTGAACGTTTTTTGAAGTTTGAATGATTTATCAAGTCTTTATTGAAGAATTTTCTAAAAAATATCTACAGAGAATGAATGGGTTAAATTTACTTATGGAACCAAGATGGCTGAAAGAATGGATAATTCCTGAGCTCTATATCAATTAGCATTAGCATGATTAGTCCATGTTTCGTTAGCTGTTTGTAATTTTTTTTAAATTAAGCAACTTTATATTATATCCTATACTAAAATATCTGTCACTGACCCAAGTTAGCATTAGTGGCCAGTCTTAAGTTATGAAGCAGTTTGCTTAGCACTCAAGTAACCTATTAGCAAGGTCATGCTAATATTGTTACAGTACATCATATTATATATGTTTTTCTAATCGCATCACTCTGTTGCTTACAGAGATGGTCTGTTGTGGTGGTCAAGCTGCTGTTATCTTTCTTCTTTCTTATACAGCCATGCTAATCTAAACTGTCTTTTTTCGGCAAAGCTGTTTCAGGTCTATGTTCCTACTTGTTATCAGACCTAAATAAAATTAAGGCGTTGTCTCAAACATGAGTTCACATGCAGTATTCTTACTGGAACATCATTATTAGGGAAGTATCAACTAGTATAAAGAACTGGCAGCTAAAGCTATGAGCACTTTGGATACATTTGGTTTGACTTTTAGAGTGTTAGCATTGGGAAATTCAGAAAGATACGGTGTGATGTTACTAACAATACGATCCAAAAAAATGGCTGAAAAATGACAAGTAATGCTGGATGATTTTTTGCACTAGACAGAGCTTTAAGTTCTGGAAAAGAAAGCCTTCCGAAAGCACCTTCTGTGTTGGAGACATGTTTAAACTCCAACTTTTCACGGTAGTTGAGAGGAAAATGGGTTTTGAAAACAGGTTGTTTATGTAGAGGAAGGGGTGGAGCCTCCAGAGGGTTGAACTGTGAACTTCTGATATCTCCACTGGTTTTAGCTCGAATCATTTGCAGATCATCACACAGTTTCTTTTAAATAATTAAAACCAGAAGAAACCTCATAACTGGTCCAGGGAACGATCCTCCTTCTTCATTACCTCAGACATCGCTGCTTCTGACTGTACAATTTGCTCATGTGGGTCTGCTACACATTTGTGTGTATTGTTTATTTGTTTATTCTTATATCTGTTGCATCATATTCTAAAGCAGGACTCCTTAGGTGTGTGTGCGTGAGTGTGTGTGTGTGTGTGTGTGTGTGTTTGTGTGTGTGTGTGTGTGAGTGAGCGTGTGTAGGCCTGTCAGATTATCTCTTTGTATTGTTCCCCTAGAAACACTTACCACATTGAGTAAAGGTTCAACAGGTCAGCCTTCGTCTTGGCTCACACACACACACACACACACACACACACACACACACACACACACACACACACACACACACACACATGTTACTTAATGCCACCATTTAACAAAAATAAATAATATACCAACCAAACCTTATGTGTTTTAAAACAACGCAAGGTATAAATTATAAATGATAAATTGTAAGCAGATACATCCACACTCACATAGACACACACACACAAACACACACACACACATACAAAACTATACTCCAAAACTCACACACTTACACCCACAATCACACTCACACACACACACACACACACACACACACACACACACACCTAAATATACAGACAAAAATATACACACATTTACACTGTGTATGTGTGTGTGTGTGTGTGTGTGCGTGAGTGTGTTTTGGAG
>JAUCMX010000006.1:25245542-25318042 GCA_033459395.1 Hemibagrus guttatus
TGTGTGGTCTTCCCCTGCGAGTCCTCAACGCCAGCAACAACAAACTCAACGCTCTGCCGGAAAGCATTGGCCAGCTCACCAGTCTCATGGAACTGGTAAGTGTGTGTGTTTCTGCCCATGAGGCTTTTTTTCATTTCTGTTTTTATTTTTGCATGCACTTGAAATTTCAGATCAGTAAAAGTTCTCAGAGTGACATGTAGGAGGATGTGGAGAGCAATTGATTTCAGAATCATATGCCATTTTACTGTTTGGCACAGCAGAGAAACACACACACACACACACACACACACACCACACAGACAATTCTGCAATTACTGGAATCTTCTTTTAAACTCCTTCCAGTGAAGACGCATATCTAATGACTTTGTGATATCTGTGCTCATGTTTGACGTGTGGGATTCGAAGAAGTCTTTGGCTGAATGCATGTTGTTACGCATCTTGGTCCAAATCTGTGTAAACTCTGAGGTCATTTTGAAAAATTGCAGTCCTCCGAATATCAGGGAGTTCACTTGATTGACTTTAATTTCTGCTATTGCAAAATTACGAAATCCTGGAGACTTTGTACCAGTCGTGAATCTACCCAGCCTTCCAAAGTTCTTCCAAGAGCACATTGTTGACTTTTCCAGCAAGTTGCAAGAAAGACCAGATGAATATCTAAGGAACTGCAGGCCTCATTTACTTCAGATGAGTTTAAGGTTCGTGATTCCACCATGAGGGTTGCAAGTTGAATACCACTGCCAAACAAGAAGGACACACTGATGACCCCAGACCCTTTTGGATAATGTTAAGGTGGACTGATGATGTTGACAGTTGCAGTTTTAGACATTGGTCAGTTACTCCTAGCATCCTGGGATACACACTATACCAACGATTAGAACATCACTGAATGTGGTAGCTTAGTGGTTAAGGTGTTGGGCTGCTGATCAGAAGCTTGTTTATTCAAATCCCAGGTCCACCAAGCTGCCACTTTACTGGGCCCTTGAGCAAGGCCCTTAACCTTCAATTGCTCAGTTGTATAAAATGTGAGTTGCTCTGGAAAAGAGCATCTGCCATATGGTTTAAATGGAACATGGTGGTGTCAGGATGCTAAGCTGCTTTATGGCCTGTCTAGGCTACTTTCAATTATTGACAGAACCACGAATTCTGCGCTGAAGGAGGTTTTCTGGTCATCAATCTGTGATCTGAAGCTCCAAAGCTCTAAAGCAATTCCACAGCTCCAAAGAATGAAATGAAAATGAAGGTTTTTGGAGTGGCCTAGACAAACCTGATCCTGACTTGAACTCCACTCAGATGCTGTAACTTTAAACAGGCAGTTCATGCTCAAAAGACTATAATGTCGTATAATAAAAGCAATATTTCAAAGAAGAAGTAGCTCAAGAAGATTTCCAGCTTTCAGAAGCCAGTTATTGTACTTAGGGGCAATCATTTTGTTTAACTCAGTAAATAAAACAATCATTTATGTATCATTATATATAATGATATATACTAACATAATTATATAATGACAGCTCCAGAATTATTGGCACCTTTGATAAGGAAAATCCAGAAAGGTCGGAAAATGTGTTTTATGGTTAAAAACTCAGACTGAAGATATGAGAAGAATCTAACCTTTAATTGAAGTATAATAAATCGTAGATAATAAAAATCATCTCAGGACTCATTTATCCACAGTGAGCTCCAGGGATTACTGATTTATCTACACAATTCCAAGAGCTTACAATACTCTTACTGTATTTTACTCCTTCAGTTTGTCTTATGAGCACAGTGGAGCTGGATGGAAATCCATAACCCCTGTGTCTTTTTGTGTGTGTGTGTGTGTGTGTGTGTGTGTGTGTGTGTGTGTGTGTCCTCCTTTTCAGGATGTGAGCTGTAACGAGGTCACGGCTCTCCCGCGCCAGATCGGACGCCTCAAAGCTCTACGAGAGCTCAATGTGCGCCGGAACTTTCTGTGTGTCCTGCCTGAAGGTACACAGAACTTAAATAAGACATAGTATACTATGTGTGTGTGTGTGTGTGTGTCTGTGTGTGTGTGTGGCAGTATTTAATATAGTTAAACACTTCTAACCCAGCTTTAATGAACTTTATTTTCATTTTCTTGTTTCCTCAGGACTTGGATAACTGTTTGTATGCTTTTGTTCTCGCATAAATGAAATGTATACACGGTTAAATTGGGGCATGTCGTAGGCATATGACATGGTTGACTAACAAGAAAAGCATTTCACTGTGATGTAATGTATACGTGACAAATGATAAAGCCTGAAAGGGTTAATAAGAAAGCAACTCTCTATATATGCTTTATAATGCCGCATATTATATATACACCAACCAGGTATAACATTATGACCACCTGCCTAATATTGTGTTGGTCCCCCTTTTGCTGCCAAAACAGCCCTGACCGATCATGCACTGTGTATTCTGACACCTTTCTATCAGAACCAGCATTAACTTCTTCAGCAATTTGAACAACAGTAGCTCGTCTGTTGAATCAGATCACACGGGCCAGCCTTCGCTCCCCACGTGCATCAATGAGCCTTGGCTGCCCATGACCCTGTCATCGGTTCACCACTGTTCCTTCCTTGGACCACTTTTGATAGATACTGACCACTGCAGACTGGGAACACCTCACAAGAGCTGCAGTTTTGCAGATCCATCATTGTGGTCTAGCCATCACAATTTGGCCCTTGTCAAACTTGCTCAAATCCTTACGCTTGTCCATTTTTCCTGCTTCTAACACATCAACTTTGAGGACAAAATGTTCACTTACTGCCTAATATATCCCACCCACTAACAGGTGCCATGATGAGGAGATCATCAGTGTTATTCACTTCACCTGTCACTGCTCATAATATTATGCCTGATCGGTGTATATTCACCTATATCACATATGTTTATGTTTATGTATCCATGTTTATATCACATATAAACATGGAATAAGAATTATGAAAACAACCAATAATGGTGCAAAATAAAGACAATTGTTGCTGTTCAGCTAATTAATAATAATGTATTAATAATGCCCGTATATCTGTGTTTAATTATAATAGATACAATCTGTGTTCTGAGGAAAATTTGATTAGATTTGAACATTCTTTTATTTCGATGAGAAACTCTTGAAACAGTAGATTTTAGGGGAGAAATACAGAAAAGATGGGAGGAACATTGTGGAAGTTAGAACCCATGATTCATTGCTGTTCTCTTCGAGGATGGCCCTTGAAGTAATTTTTAATTGTGTAAATTGTGTTTCTGTAACTCAGTCAATCAAGAACAAATCTTCAGGTCTCTTTGGGTACTAAAGAGAAAAATGTCAGCAGTGATTTTGCATTAGTTCTGTGTTAATACTCAAAATCTGGGTGATAATATCATTCTGTATTTTTAACTGTGTTTGTATGTATGTGTGTGTGTGTGTGTGTGTGTGTGTGTGTGTGTGTGTGTGTGTGTGTGACAGACTTGGCAGATCTACCTCTGGTAAAGTTTGATTTTTCCTGTAATAAAGTTTCCACTATTCCCATCTGCTACCGCAAAATGACTCAGCTACAATCACTACATCTAGAGAACAACCCACTACAGAGCCCCCCAGCACAGGTAACACACACACACACACACACGCAGACAGCATATGGTAAAATTTTAAAATTATATATTGTACCATCTGTCTGTTTGTTTCAGATTTGTATAAAGGGGAAGGTGCACATATTTAAGTACCTCACAATGGAGGCGTGTCGAAGCGACAAGATGGCCGACGCCCTCTACCTGCCCGTTATGGACCACCTCAGTCTATCACGTCCCACCACTGGCAGGTCAGTCTCAGAACAGATCCCCATAAACCACTAAGGAGTTTAAAGACGTTTAGAGAGAGTGTAGTTCACCTGTAGTCTTTACACATAGCAACAATCCCACAGTTTTTAGGAATCGAAGTATCCAGAAGGTTAGGACACCAGTGAGATAGCATACTGATGGGTCTGTGTAGTCTTCTGGAGAACCAAAAAAGCTACTCTTTTAGCTATGGGAGAAAGAGAGAGGCTCAGACAGTGGGCAACATGGAATATACCTTTATACTCACTTCAGCGCTGGTCACCTGGAGCTCCTTCTCATTATCTGGTGGCAGAAATTTCCTAGTGGAAACAGAAAACATGATAAATGTTTGGATGGAATTTGGATTGCATGGGATTTCCTGGGAGTTCTTGCCTGAGGATTGCCGCAAAGGTAACTCTCTATTAGTGTAGTGGGAGAGAGAGAGAGACTTTTTTGACTTTTAAAACTCTCTTTATTAACCAAGAGACAACAAAACCATTAGTGCAAATATGCAATAGGATAAAATATTACCCTTGACAAGATGTAAATATATATATATATATATATATATATATATAGAGAGAGAGAGAGAGAGAGAGTGTGAGAGAGAGAGAGGTAGGGGAAAAAAAAAAGTTTGAAAATTAGTTGGTTCTCGTGAACTGCACATAAAACCTCATGAACACACCGTATTTCATAAAAACCTGTTACATTGTTGGTCAGTTTGTAGTAAGCAAATTCCACCTTCAGCCTTGTTGCTACTAGCCGCTTACACAGTACCTCTGGATCTATAGTACCTGTCTGTAACCCTTTATTTTTTCGAGTTATCCACACTGCCAGTTTAGCCGTTCCAGTCAGATAGTTTAATAAGCATAGTTTTTTCCTTTTCGAGAAACGGTATTTCACTCCTCCAATAAAAACCTTCTCAGAAAGTTCTTCATCAAATTTTTGAAACCATCTCTTGAGTAGTTTAAAAAGACCTTTTAGTCTCTGGCACTTTAAAACCAGGTGTTCTAGGTCTTCCTTTTCCCCACAGAACCTACACTCCCCTTTCACTGCTGGATTGAGGTGTGCCACATGTCCGTCTGTAGCTACTGCCCTATGAATAATCCTCCACTGCAGGTCAGCAGTACGCTTCTCTACAGGGGGTTTGTACAGGGTCCTCCACCTGTCCCGCACGAGGAAGTCCGGGTTCGACATCCCTGGCCACCTTGAAGCTTTTTGTCTCTTTAAGGATTCCTTGTGTAGCACTTTTACAGTGATGTGGTAAATCCCTTTCTTGGTCATGTCTTTGAGACTTGTCTGTGGTGCCTTGAAGGACAGGATGGAGTCTGTGACTGTGTCTTCTCCCTTTGTTCTCACTGCTGGGAGAATTCGCAGTCCTGGAAACTCCTCATCACTCTTCCTGTCTTGTGTAGTCCCGTGTCTCTGTCCGATGTATGTTCTGTAGCTGCTTGGTAGTGTGTTGCAGAGTTCCTCCTGCAGTTTTGCTGCTAGACGTGAAGATCTCAGTCCCGTCACTGCTTTCAGCTCTTCTGTAGGTATCCAGCCTTCCTCGTTCAGCAGGTGGCCCAGCTTTGTGATGCCGTTCCCTAGTAAGCACTTGCGTATGTTCACCGAGGACAGCAGTCTGGATTGCATACATGGATTAAAGAAAAGTGGTTCTTCTGGAGTCCAATGTTCTAGATTGTCCATGTCTCTTTCTGTTCTTATCACTGTTCTCCACGTGTGTAGCATGTAATAAGGAGCTCAGATAGGCTTAGCTCCTTTAGCTCCATTAAGAACAGATGTTTGTCAAGTCTGAAGCCACCTACTCTCCTCAGGATGGCACCTACAGTTTTCTCCCACACCACGTCCTTGTGATATAGGAGTCTCTGTGCAGCTTGTATCCTGAAAGCACGGATCCTGCTCCTCACGTCTACCAGTCCTTGCCCACCTTCCTGTACCGGTAAGTACAGTACCGCAGCGCGCAGCCAATGTTGTCCGCTCCAAAAGAAATCCACTATGGACCTTTGTATGCTAGAGACCAGCTTCTCGGGCGGTTCCATTACGTTGGTCTTATGCCACAGAGTTGAGGCAGCCAGGTTGTTTACTACCAGGACTCTCCCTCTGTAAGACAAATGTGGTAGCAGCCATTTCCACTTGGACAATCGGGCAGACACCTTTTCCAGTAGCCCCTTTCCAATTTTTCTTTTGGAAATGTTCATTCCCTAGGAAAACCCCCAGGATCTTTAGTCCATCTCTTTTCCACTGTAGCCCACCTGGAAGTTGTGGAACTGCTCTGTACTCCCAGTTGCCTATTATAAAACCTTCACTTTTTGACCAGTTGACCTGTGCAGAGGAAGCTTTTTCATATAACCAAATGGCTTTTTTCAGTAGTGTGATATCTTCTTTCTCTGTGATAAAAACATTAATGTCGTCCGCATATGCTGACAAAACTACCTTAAAATGACCATTTACTTTTGGTATTGGAGTCACTTTTAGTGTCCTTCTTAGTCTGCATAGTAAAGGTTCGATGACTAGACTGTATAACTGTCCTGAAAGTGGACAACCCTGCCTGACACCTCTGGTCACCGGTACTGGGGCACTTAAACCTCCTCCTACTTTTACCATTACATACACCTCAGAGTACAGCAGCTGTATGTAGGATATAAAACCTTCTCCAAAGCCAAAGTGTTTCAAGACGTTAAAAAGATACCCATGGTCCACTCGATCAAATGCTTTTTCTTGGTCCAGTGACAAGATTCCTACTTTGTTCTTATGAATTTGATTAAAATCAATTATGTCCCTTAATAAAAAAAAGGTTGTCTATTATTGACCTTTCCGGAATGCAATATGTCTGATCATTTTGGATAATTGAATCTAAAACAAGTTTTATCCTATTAGCTAGACACTTAGAGAAGATTTTATAATCCGAGCATAACAGAGCTACTGGCCTCCAGTTCATTAACAGCCCCACATCACCTTTTTTTGGAAGTAGTGATAAAACCGCTCGACGACAACTTACAGTGAGTGATTTACTCTCTATGCATTCTGATAAAACCTCGTGTAAGTCCTGCCCCATTACATTCTAGAAATGCTGGTAAAAGTCCACGGGTAATCCGTCTATTCCAGGAGACCGTCCCATGGACAGCTGAGACATTGCGTCTGTGAGTTCTTGGAGGTTGATTGTCCTGTCTAATTCCTCTTTTTGTGTTTCGTGTAGTTGTGGTAGTTCCTTAAGTAAGTCCTCAGCAGATTCAGCATCGCAGCTCTCAGCATTGTATAACTGTTTATAAAAGTCACTCGCCAGCCTCCTCATTTCAGCAGGATCTGATGTGATGGATCCGTCCAGACGACGAAGGTGGCACATTGTCTTCTGTTGAATGCCTTTTTTCTCCAGGTTAAAAAAGAAAGTACTGGGAGAGTCCATGTATTTGATGGAGCAGTATCTCGCTCTGATCAGTGCTCCTTTTGCTTGCTCCTGTAATAGGGAGCTGAGTTCATGTCTTTTCTTGTGTAGTCCTGCTCCATGTGCAGTGTTATCGCTGTCCATGATTAGTTTTTCTAAGAGTTCAATGTCCCTTTATAAATCTTTCACTGTGTTATTCAGCATTGTTGTTGAGTAGGAGGTATAGATTTGACACAACAGTTTTATGTTAACCTTCCCCACATCTCACCACTGGCTAAGACACCTGGAAGGAACTTTTCTTCAATTTCCAGCTCTCCCAAAAAGTTTTAAAAATTCCACAGAATGAACAGTCTTGTAATAATTTAACATTAAAAACCCAGTAATAATTTGCTTTTACAGTTTTCTTTAAATTTATATGTGATAAAACCGTGTGATGGTCAGAGAAGCCATTGGGTGCAATAAAAACATTTATCACTCTATTCTTCCAAGATTTTTTTTTAAATAAAACCTGTCTAATACAGGTGTACCGTTCCAGTCAAAAGGTAACAAAACGTAACATTGAGTTTTTTAATACTTATAAACTTTGTGACCATCGTTAATTTATCCCTGTCCCTTCCCACATTCATGTTTAAAGTTCCTACTTTGAACACCTCCTTGTAAGAAAGGAAAAAAAGGACAGAGACAAGAAAGAGTCAGTGGAGTAAAAGAGAGACCAGCCGTGACGTGTCCATCTAGCTAGTTACTTGTAGCAGTTACTTTGTTTTTCCTCAGTGTCGTTATCATCTTTTTCAGTCTAAACTTTTTTTTCTTGTCTAGGGCTTCATGACTCACCATCTTTTGTAATAATAAAACTGATGCTATAAATTTATCTACATCTGGAAAAAATTCTTTTATCTCAACTACTTTACCAAAGGTTGTGTCTAGAAATTGATTCATTTCTTCAAGAGAGTATGTGTCTTCTAATGCCTGTGACCCAACATCAGAAGTGTCAGATAGCGTCTCTTCATCCCTCATTTCTGCATCAACCATGCTTTCACACTTAGACCTGTTTTCTCCTGTAGCACCAGTTATTCCCTCACTACCACTAACCTCATCTACTTCACTCATTACGTCATCTGCCTCTGGCTCCACCATTTCAATGTTAAAATTTACAATATTCTCGTCTCCGTTATCGCTCGTTGTCTCTGTGATCTCAACAACCTGAGCTCTACTTTTATCTGTATTTACAGTCTGCACACCTTCCCTTTCTCCTGCAACCTTATCTGTAATGGTTGACTCCTCAATATTCAGTCTACCATCCCCCTCAGTGCTCTGTTGAACTCCACCATCCTGCCTATCTTCCTCCTCAATCTCCTGCCCATCTTCCTCCTCAATCTCCTGCCCATCTTCCTCCTCAATCTCCTGCCTATCTTCCTCCTTGCTCCCTTGTACAGTTTCCTCCCTGCTCCCTAGCCTAGCCCTCTCATTGCCCTGACTAGGTGCCTCCTCAGAGGCCTGAGCTTTATGTGGACACGCTAGCCTCTTATGTCCAACATCCCCACACTCAAAACATTTCATATTTCCTGTGCTAGCATACACCATGTATGTTCTCCCCTCATACCCCACTCTAAACAACATGTCCAGTTCCTGTTCATTTAAAAACATGAACACGTGTCTCCTAAAAGACATGACGTGTTTTAAAGCTCCATTTTTACAGCCTAGAGGAACTGTTCTAACTGCACTTGCTAACTTTCCGTAACGTGTTAGTCCCCGCTCGATTTCCCCGTTGGGAATGAACAGAGGCACGTTAGACACAGTTACACGGACAGTCGGAGCGATCAGCGGCGAAACTAAAACAAACTCCCCACTTACCACAATCCCGACGTTGGTCAAGTGACTCACATGACTCTCCTCCGTCACGAACACCACCATCGCTTTGTTCATGCAGGAAGCAGATGATATACTGTTATATCCGATCTCCTTTGCTATTCCCAGTAATACTTTCTCCACCGTCACACCGTTTGCCGGTACACACCTGACGCCATTGCGGAGGGAGAGGGATGACGCTACCCTCTGTGCGAGGGACGCCATCCCGCTCCCGCCCTGCTAAAACTCACCTAACTCACCTGACAACCAGGTACACTTCACTTCACCACAATCACTACTAATAAACTTTCTGTAGCTCTATTGAGAAAAATGATAAAAGGAAAACGGAAAAAAAGCACACGATAGCTCTCACCTCCTGTGACCCCTCACCGACACCCAAACACTCCCAGCATGCACCGAGAGAGAGAGAGAGAGAGACAGAGAGAGAGAGAGAGAGAGAGAGAGAGAGAGAGAGAGAGAGAGAGAGAGAGAGAGAGACAGATACAGAGAGTAAGAGAGAGACAGAGAGAGAGACAGAAAAAGAGAAAGAGAGACAAGTGATTGAGAGAGAGAGTAAAAGAGAGAGGGCGAGAGAGACACAAAGTGAGAGAGAGTAAAAGAGAAAGTGACAGAGTGAGAGAGAGAGGGAGAGAGAGACACAGAGACAAAGTGAGAGAGAGAGACACAGAGTGAGAGAGTAAAAGAGAGAGGGGAGAGAGACAAAGTGAGAGAGAGTAAAAGAGAGAGTGAGAGAGAGACACAGTGAGAGAGAGTAAAAGAGAGAGTGAGAGAGATACACAGTGAGAGAGAGTAAAAGAGAAAGAAACAGAGTGAGAGAGAGAGAGGGAGAGAGGGAGAGAGAGACACAGAGAAAGAGAGAGAGAGACACAGAGAAAGAGAGAGAGAGACAGATACAGAGAGTAAAAGAGAGTGAGAGAGAGAAAGTGAGAGAGAGGGAAAGAGAGAGAGAGACAGAGTGAGAGAGGGAAAGAGACAGAGAGAGAGAGTAAAAGAAAGAGAGGGAGAGAGAGACCGAGTGAGAGAGAGAAAGTGAGAGAGAGTAAAAGAGAGAGACACAGAGTGAGAGCTTACTGGACTAACCCTAACCGATCTGGGCCAGGAGACCTCATTATGACTCTTGTGGGTGGTGGCTTTTGGAGATGCAGGAGATACTTTCCATCATGTCGTTTTAAGAAGGAAGGACACAAACATTGATATGCTTACAAATATCTACAGCCTTAATAAAAAGACCAACTAAAGACATCCAGAGCTGCTTACATTTATCTCATTCACACACCAAGCAGATGAGGGTTAAGGGCCTTGCACGGGGCAGTTTGTTGGTCCTGGGAGTTGAACTCACAACCTTCTGCAGAGTAGTCCAACACTTTAACCACTGATGCTATTAGATTACTTTAAAGCTAACCCTCTGCACTCTCAAAGATGGCGGTCGGTCGTAATTGTTCGAGCTGCAGTCACGAAAAAGTGAAAGCAGGTAGATGGATGATATGAGCGACAGATATATTTAGAAAGACGTACGTAATTAGTCTGGTCTCAGCGGAACCGTTTTAAGAGACTGAGGATGTGACATTGATGCTGAGAGGGATGGCGAACGAGAAAGGTTTCACATGAGGATCATTACCTCCTTCTCTTTTTTATATATATATATATATGTGTGTGTATATATATATATATATATTTTATCTCTTTTACTTTCTCAGTACGGAGGACATTGATCAACATCGGAAACTTGACAGCGACTCTGGGGTGGGCAGCGATAATGGGGACAAACGACTTTCTGCCACAGAGGTTAGTCTGCTTTTGTGTGTGTGTCTAGTGTCATGTTTTGTCTTTAACTTTATTTAACTCTAATGCACGTTATTAATCATTTAAAATGGTCTTAAGTATTTAAGTATAATTTTTGTTATAATTAAAGTTTCATTTTTACGTGTGTGTGTGTGTGTGTGTGTGTTAGCCATCTGACGAGGACAGTCTGAGTCTTAATGTTCCCATGTCCAACATCACAGAAGAGGAAGGACTATGTAAAGATGATTCCATCGAGCATATCAGTTCCCTGACAGGTAACACCGCTACACACACACACACACACACACTGTAGGAAGTGAAAGGAGTGGAACTCAAACATCCTCTTGCTGACCCCTCAACACACTGAGACCAAAGACAACAGACTGTTATGTAATTCTGCATGGGTGTGTGTGTGTGTATGTGAGAGAGAGAGAGAGAGAGAGAGAGAGAGAGAGAGAGGGGAGAGAGGGAGAGAGAGAGAGAGAGAGAGAGAGAGAGAGAGAGAGAGAGAGAGAGAGAGAGAGAGAGAGACCAGGGTTTGACCTGAGGCAGGGTATGGGATGTAGAGATACTTGAGAGGAAGTTGCTGTCAGCACACAGGGAGAATTGTGGGAGGGTGGTGAAAGCTTTAGAAGGAAGCCAGCTGCACTGCACAGAACCGACAGCTTACACATTCTAACAAGAGCTTTCTTATTTTACTATTTTATTTTAATTCACATGAAAAATAGCATGCTATCTGGATAAGTTTTGTATATATATATATATATATATATATATATATATATATATATATATATATATATATATATATATATATACAAAACTTATCCAGATAGCATGCTATTTTTCATGATATATATATATATATATATATATATATATATATATATAGAGTCAAGAATAAATAAATAAATAAATGAATAAATATATACTGATCAGCCATAACATTGTGACCACCTGCCTAATATTGTGTTGGTCCCCCTTTTGCTACTAAAACAGCCCTGATCCATCAAGGCATGGACTCCACTAGATCCCTGAAGGTGTGCTGTGTTATCTGGCACCAAGATGTTAGCAGCAGATCCTTTAAGTCCTCTAAGTTGCGAGGTGGGGAATCCATGGATACTTACAGGACTTAAAGGATACTTTGAGACTTGCCCGCCTATGACCGTGTCCCCGGTTCACCACTGTTCCTTCCTTGGACCACTTTTGATAGATACTGACCACTGCAGACGGGGAACACCCCAAAAGAGCTGCAGTTTTGGAGATGTTCTGATCCAGTCGTCTAGCCATCACAATATGGCCCTTGTCAAACTCGCTCAAATCCTTACGCTTGCTCATTTTTCCTGCTTCTAACACATCCACTTTGAGGACAAAGTGTTCACTTGCTGCCTAATATATCCCACCCACTAACAGGTGCCATGATGAGGAGATAATCTGTGTTATTCACTTCACCTCTCACCTGGCACTGCTCATAATGTTATGCCTGATTGGTGTATCTATAGATATGAACCTAATATAATACTTAGTATGACAGAGCTCTTCTTTATAGTAAGTTAGGATTTTAAATACTGTATGAGAGAAAAACTCTCTAAAAAGTAAAAGTTAACAAGTTTATATTTGTGGCTTGTCTTTTTTTCCACGTATAAATTTTGTTGCGTCAGCTATATGCTTAAGTGGCGAGGTTGTGTTTGTGTGTTTATTGTATCAGACCAAAGCCCTTCAGACTCAGGACAGTTCGGCTACAGAGATTCTTCCTTTACTACCCGATTCGTCAACTACATCAAGGTAACCATCACAGACCTCCTGCTGTGTTTTCACACTTTCATTGATTTACTCACCTTCGGAAAAGTGTGTTTCCAGCAACTTCTGTTCTGCAAGCTGTTCTGCAGATGTGAAGCTATGAGCTGATCATGATTTCAACATGCAAAGCTATGGGAAAATGTTTCATTTCATAGAGCAGCTAATTTATTGCACAAAATAAAACGTGCATCTTTGTATGTGGATTCCAGTAACGTTCACCGTACATGCTGTATTTAGAATGTTTATATCGGTGCTAATTTATTGGCTGTGACTTGAATTTAAGGATGCGTAAATCTTTATCAATCATATCAAGTAGAAAACAAATCAGATTTAATAGGAACACAGGTACATGTTCTCGATTATGTACTTGTCCAATCAGCCAGTTGTAAGGACGAGCCCGAGGCAGAGGGAGTAGAGCCATAATGCAGATTTTAATAAAGCTGGCAGACAGTCTTATGGTCGCAAACGATAGCGTGGGTCGGAAGGCCAGGAAGTAACGAGCAAACAAAACCAGAACAGTGAGCAGAAGCAAGGTAGAAAAACAGGCAGGGTCAACACGGAAATCAGTATCAGAGAAAAAGGCAAAATCGTAGTCAAGAATAAAGAGGCTATGTCATACACAAAGATAATCATGATAGCAATAGAAATGCTCAATAATTTACGGGGGAACGATACTTTGCGAACACCAGTGTGTGCGAGCCGCTTAAATGTCCGTGTAGCAATCAGGAAGTGAATCATTTGATAGCTCAAAACTCGGGGGAGGGCTCCCTCTGGTGTTCAGAGTTCTGACAAGATGTGACAGAGCCCCCCCCAACCCCTATGAACACCTCCTGGTCTTCTTTGCTGTGGACGGCACCGAGCACGGGGAGCTGGCCTGTGGGGGTATGTTAAGTGAAACTCTTAGATCAGGGAAGGGTCTAGAATGTCCGCAGCACTAACCAAGGAGCGTTCTTCCGGGTCATAGCCCTCCCAGTCCACTAGATATACTAGACCTGGTATGCAGGGTGTGGGCAGCGATGTCGGTCAGCCTGGATTCTCTGCCATCTAAACAGCTCTCTGAAGCCATACGTGGGCTCTCTCCCAGACCTCTTGACTCTGCCTAGCCCAATCATCCACTGCAGGAATGTTTGAGGGCTCCCCCGACCATGGAGATAGAGGTGGCTGGTAACTTAAGATGCACTGGAAGGGCATCAGGCCGGTGGAGAAGTGTGTCAGGGAGTTCTGGGCGTATTGAGCCCAGGGTAGGAACTCACTTCATCTGTGCTGCTCCCTGCTGCAGTATGCCCGAAGAAACCTCCCTATCTCTTGACTTAGCTGCTCAGCTTGGCCATTGGACTGCGGATGGTAGCCAGAGTTCAAACTCATGGGCTCTGCATGGGCTCTCTGGATTTCCTCCACCAGGTTCCACTGGGTGGGTCCCAGGAGGTGGAAGGATGGGCTCAGGGTGAGGGGGCAAGCTCTTGCAGTCTAGCTGTCGTGATAGGGCATCTGCCTTACCATTCTTGGACTCAGGGCGATAGGTGACTGAGAATTGGAGCCTGGTGAAGAAGAGAGCCCATCGAGCTTGGTGGGGTGGGGGTGAACCTCCGCTTGAGTTTCCAGAATCCTTCACAGGCTGGTTTTGACCAGGGAAGTTTTTTGGGTTTGCCTCTCAATAAAGAAGTCGGGGGCCTGCAATGGTGCTATAGGTCCTAATAAACCGTCGGTAGAAATTGGCAAATACCAGGAAATGTTGGAGCTCTTTGACAGTAGTAGGTTCAGGCCAGTCTGTGACAGCTTTCACCTTGGTTTGATCCATTTCCACCCCCTCCAGGGAGAGAAAATATTCTAGGAATGTGAGAGTTCTGCGATGGAATTCAAATTTTTCCAGTTTAACAAAAAGGTTATTCTGTTTCAGGCGAGTGAGCAGAGCCCGTAAGTGGTTTACGTGATCTTCTCTGGATTTAGAATAGACGAGGATGTCGTCGATGTAAGCGATGACAAACTGGTTAGCGTGTCTCTGAATATGTCATTAATCAAGGACTGGAATACTGCGGGGGCGTTGGTAAGGCCGTAGGGCATGACCAGATACTCATAGTGGCCCCGGGTTGTGTGAAATGCCGTTTTCCATTCGTTGCCCTCCTTGATACGAATGAGATTGTAGGCACTGCGGAGATCCAGTTTGGAGAAAATGCTGGTGCCTTGCAATTGTTCCAAGGCTACAGGCACTAAGGGGAGCGGGTACGGGTAGCGTACTGTTATGGCGTTCAGACCTCGGTAGTCCATGCAGGGATGTAAACCGCCATATTTTTTCTCGACGAAAAAGAAGCCTGCCACCGCTGGGGATGTGGAGGGGCAGATATGTCCAACCTCGAGCACTTCCTCAATGCAGTCCTCCATGACTTTTGTTTTGGGGAGAGAGAGGGTACACTCGATTTTTGGGTGGCATGGCATTGGGGAAGAGTTTGATGGTGCAATCCCAGGGCCAGTGAGGAGGGAGGCGCGTAGCCCTTTCTTTACTGAACACCTCCCATAGACTATGGTACTCCTGGGGAAGAGTGACCGTCGTGCTGGTGACGGGGCTCTCGACAGACTTGGTGAGGCATGGACGTGGTTGAGCAGAGAGAAGGCAGGATTCGAAGCATTGAGATGACCAGCGAGTGAGTTTTTTATTTCTCCAGGAGATGTGGGGGTCATGGAGCTGTAACCAGGGTAGCCCCAAAATGATGGGACTAGCAGGGGAGCTGATGACATAGAGGACCAGCTGCTCTGTGTGAAAAAGTCCAATGATGAGTGTCAGAGTTTTGGTTTGGAGGTAGAGATATCCCTCCCCGATGGGTTGGTTGTTGACGGCCGTCACTCGTAGAGGTGGGGTGCATGGTACAGTGGGTAACTAGAATTTCTCCACGAGATCGCTATCAATGATGTGTGGCTCAACATAGCGGGTACAGAAACATTGGTACAAGGTTTATGGTATCCCACCTGAGTTTCAGAGGGTCTCTTGGGGCAGCGGTAGACCTGGTGACCCGGGCTTCCACAGTAATAGCACAGGTGCTGCTCGGTGTGTCGAAGGTGCTCCTCCTCCAGCACTCGTGCCCTTCCAAGCTGCATGGGTTCCAAGGTGTCCTCTCTGGGCCTGGAGAACAGCTTGGAGAGTAGGATGGAGGACTTCACGAAATACTATCGAAATACAGCTAGTAAAGCTGTGCCGTTCCATCCCGCTTGAGCTGCAAGGGTGCAGAATTTAACGGTGTAGTTCACGGTGGTGTCCGTGCCCTGGCGCAGCTCTAAAAACTGACCTGAAATGTCCTTCCCTCCCACTGGATACTCGGAACACTTTGCGAATTAAGCCCACAAAGTACGCAAACGAGGTCTGAATCTGGGGGTCCATGTCCCTGATGGCGGAAGCCCAGTCTAAGGCTCTCCCAGTCAGCAGCGACAACATGAAGGCTCACCTGGTGGTTTCTGCCTCATAGAGATCGAGCTGTTGAGTGAAGAAGATGTCGCACTGATGGATGAATCCCTGACAGCGATCCGCAGATCCGTCACATTTATCGGGTAATGCCATTCGTGGGGACTCGCAACGTGGGGCTGGAGCGGGGGGGTTGGCAGCATAGCTTGGGCTTGGGGCTGTTGCTGCAGCTGGAGGTTTTCGGCCTGGAGTGCACTTGGTTCTGATACTCGCGAATAAGTGCACCTTGGTGGAGTAGCGCCGCTTGATAATCCACTGGACTCATCGGTGGCACACAAACTAACATACAGTGCACAAAGTATCCTGTAAGGATGAGCCCAAGGCAGTGGGAGTAGAGTCCATAATGCAGATTTTAATAAAGGCGGCAGACAGTCTCGTGGTCACAAAGCGTGGGTCGGAAAGCCGGGAAGTAACGAGTGAACAAAACCAGAACAGTGAGCAGAAGCAAGGTAGAAAAATAGGCAGGGTCAACATGGTAATCAGTATCAGAGAAAAAGGCAAACTTGTAGTCAAGAATAAACAGGCTATGTCATACACAAAGATAAACACGATAGAAATAGAAACGCTCAGTATGTTATGGGGGAACAACACTTCGCGAACACCAGTGTGTGCGTGTCGCTTAAATGTCCATGTAGCAACCAGGAAGTGAATCATGTGATAGCTCAAAACTCGGGGGAGGGCTCCCTCTGGTGTTCAGAGTTCTGACGAGACATGACACCAATCAGCACAGTGCATTAAATTCATGTAGACACATCAGACATGACCCAGAGGCAGAGGTGTGTGTGAGTGCGTGTATGTGTGTGTGAGTTTGTGTGTATATACAGTGGGGCAAAAAAGTATTTAGTCAGCCACCAATTGTGCAAGTTCTCCCACTTAAAAAGATGAGAGAGGCCTGTAATTTTCATCATAGGTACACTTCAACTATGAGAGACAGAATGAGAAAAAAAAATCCAGAAAATCACATTGTCTGATTTTTAAAGAATTTATTTGCAGGTTATGGTGGAAAATAAGTATTTGGTCAATTACAAAAGTTCATCTCAGTACTTTGTTTTATACCCTTTGTTGGCAATGACAGAGGTCAAACGTTTTCTGTAAGTCGCCACAAGGTTTTTACACACTGTTGCTGGTAGTTTGGCCCATTCCTCCATGCAGATCTCCTCTAGAGCAGTGATGTTTTGGGGCTGTCGCTGGGCAACACGGATTTTCAACTCCCTCCAAAGATTTTCTATGGGGTTGAGATCTGGAGACTGGCTAGGCCACTCCAGGACCTTGAAATGCTTCTTACGAAGCCACTCCTTCGTTGCCCGAGTGGTGTGTTTGGGATCATTGTCATGCTGAAAGACCCAGCCACGTTTCATCTTCAATGCCCTTGCTGGTGGAAGGAGGTTTTTACTCAAAATCTCACGATACATGGCCCCATTCATTCTTTCCTTTACACGGATCAGTCGTCCTGGTCCCTTTGCAGAAAAACAGCCCCAAAGCATGATGTTTCCACCCCCATGCTTCACAGTAGGTATGGTGTTCTCTGGATGCAACTCAGCATTCTTTCTCCTCCAAACACGACAAGTTGAGTTTTTACCAAAAAGTTCTATTTTGGTTTCATCTGACCATATGACATTCTCCCAATCCTCTTCTGGATCATCCAAATGCTCTCTAGCAAACTTCAGACGGGCCCGGACATGTACTGGCTTAAGCAGGGGGACACGTCTGGCACTGCAGGATTTGAGTCCCTGGCGGCGTAGTGTGTTACTGATGGTAGCCTTTGTTACTTTGGTCCCAGCTCTCTGCAGGTCATTCACTAGGTCCCCCCGTGTGGTTCTGGGATTTTTGCTCACCGTTCTTGTGATCATTTTGACCCCACAGGGTGAGATCTTGCGTGGAGCCCCAGATCGAGGGAGATTATCAGTGGTCTTGTATGTCTTCCATTTTCTAATAATTGCTCCCACAGTTGATTTCTTCACACCAAGCTGCTTACCTATTGCAGATTCAGTCTTCCCAGCCTGGTGCAGGTCTACAATTTTGTTTCTGGTGTCCTTTAACAGCTCTTTGGTCTTGGCCATAGTGGAGTTTGGAGTCTGACTGTTTGAGGTTGTGGACAGGTGTCTTTTATACTGATAACGAGTTCAAACAGGTGCCATTAATACAGGTAACGAGTGGAGGACAGAGGAGCCTCTTAAAGAAGAAGTTACAGGTCTGTGAGAGCCAGAAATCTTGCTTTTTTTGTAGGTGACCAAATACTTATTTTCCACCATGATTTGCAAATAAATTCTTTAAAAATCAGACAATGTGATTTTCTGTATTTTTTTTTTCTCATTCTGCCTCTCATAGTTGAAGTGTACCTATGATGAAAATTACAGGCCTCTCTCATCTTTTTAAGTGGGAGAACTTGCACAATTGGTGGCTGACTAAATACTTTTTTGCCCCACTGTATGTGTGTGTGTATGAGTGAGTGTGTGTGTGTGAGTGTATGTGTGAGTGTGAGTGTGTGTGTGTGTGAGTGTGTGTGTGTGTGAGTGTGTGTGTATGTGTGAATTTGTGTGTGAGTGTGTGTGTGTGTCAGCGTGTATGTGCTGTGTGTATGTTAGTGTATGTGTGAGTTTCTGTGAGTGTGTGTGTGATTGTGTGTCAGCGTGTATGTGCTGAGTGTGTATGTGAGTGTATGCGTTTGTGTGAGTGTGTAAGTGTGAGCATGTATGTGTGAGTGTCTGAGTGTGTATGTACTGAGTGTGTGGGAGTGTGTGTATGTGTGATTGTGTGTGAGCATGTATGTGTGTGTGTGTGTGTGTGTGTGAGTCTGTATGTGTGAGTGTCTGAGGGTATATGTGTGAGTGTGTATGAGTGTGTATGTGTGAGCGTCTGATTGTGTATGTGTGTGTGTGTATGTGTGTGTGTCAGCCACTGCAAAGGTCTAACAACAAAGGTCTATTATGAATTTCAGCCAGTCAGTTCCTTATTGTGCTGTCACATGACACGTTGCAGCTGGAGATGATGTGTGTGTGTGTGTGTGTGTGTGTAGGGTCGAGGTGTTGACTTCGACGAGCCCCTCAGAATTGAGGAAGACAGTAACTGGGCAGCTGAGCAGTCGTGAGTATCCTGTTTTCGACTCTTTAGTCTTCACTGGACATTTTTCCAAATAATTTATTGATCCTAATATCTAATAGAAAAAACTCTGTCTCGTACAGGTCAAAGGTTAACCTGATCAGCCCTCTGAAAGAGGCCGTGGAGCTCCTGCAGAATCCTAACAGGTGAATGACGTTGTTACCTGGCAACCAAATAGCAAATATAATAGCGCAAATTCATATTACATACCAAAACCATGAGATATGATCACTCTGATAGAATTAATCCCTTCTGTTTTCTCTGATTGTATTCATTTGGAGTGTCTTATCAATTATATTCCGTAGCTCACACTCATTTTGTGTGTGTGTGTGTGTGTGTGTGTGTTTATGTTCACATATTCAGAGTGAACATGAGCTCGTCTGATTTGTCTGGAATTAAACTCTACCCAGTGGAAATGGTCACAGTGGACGAATCTCTTAAGTAAGACAATTCTACTGCGATGTTATGCTGGACATCATGTTAACTGTATTTTATTGCAGTTTATCTCACAGGGATGTTGATTTATCTTCATGCAATATCATTTTTCTAGAAACAGCCGATTCATAGAGACTTACAGATGTACAGTGGATACATCATCTCACGTATTTTCAGTGTAATAATAAGCAGTTAAAAAAAAGTCTTGCATTATGCCATGTATTTTCAGAGTAATTAATAAGAAAGTTATTTAGTGAAGAAAAAAGATTGTTTTTGGTAAAGGCAAGTTTTCTGTAAGGAGATTTATATTTAACGTTTATGGAAGCAGTCTCCAGTGTTAGCACTTTCTTATAGTCATGGGAAAGTGTTTATGTAGAACAGAAAAGTTAAAAAGAAATGTCATGAAGTAATTTGTTATAAATTTTCAAATCACTGTGAATAAACCGCTTCAGATTGCAAGGTTATATTTCTTTTATGTTATTCTCTTCTCCTCCCTCAGCGGTCAGGAGAGTGAAGACGGACAGACCACGCCTAAGGTAGCGTTTCCGGTGTTATATCTACGTAGCATGTTTCCCATCAACCTGTACTAATACATTCTCATATCATGATAACTGTCCAGTGTTAAGAATGTACAGCTTTTATTATCCATCTGCTACTTAGATATTGTTTTTATTGTGACCTTTTTTGACTCACAAAAGTTCTGGGTAGCTTAACCCAGCTAGATCTTTTTTAACGCTGATCGTTCTTAGTGCGAAGAGCAAAAGCAAATGAATGTGAGGTGTAGAATCTGCTTATCTATTTCAATGAAGTTAAATTATAATTCAATTTTAAGTAATTATCACTAAATTGTAAATTTTGTTGCATGCATTGATCGATTAAGATGAACTCAGACGGTCAATAATTGTGCTACAAATATAAAGTCCGTATAAGAAGCTTATTTGGACACATTCATTTACAATTTAGTGATAATTAGTTCCATTCTAGTTACAATTTAATTCATCCGTAACGAACGAGGACGTATGCTGTCCATGTCAGGGATCGAACCCAGATCTCCGCCATAAGCTTGATCAGGCATGGTAGCAGATCAGATCCAAACGCAGGGATTCAGTACGTGCGCTGCTTTTATTTAACAAAACAAAGACTTACATTAAACATAACAGAAACAAACCCTTACTATGACATGGAAATTTCAACAAAACATGACAACGCCATCAAACCTGGATAACACAGCGCCCGGCCTTACAGCACACACACATCGTTTCATCAGCAGATATAAATATAATGACTGACCATGACCAAGACAGACATATATAGAGCAGCACATCATAGGAAAACGAGGGACAGGTGAGAAAGCAGGAAAACACATTAGGAAAGGGCGTGGCACCGCCCACATGGGAATAACACAGTGATACATAAATAAACCACTTCCCAGGACACCCTGGTGGTCTGGCAAGGAACTGTTCCAGTAGCTTCTGACATAATCAAAGCATGCATTTAGTTATCATTACATTATTCAATTATGAACTGATTATCACTAAATTGTAATTTTTGTTAGGTTAAAAAAACATAAATGAGGGTGAGAGTCTTATGAGAGACTTTATATTTGAGTCTATCTCGTTTATTAAAGCATGCGTGTGCACCTCTATACACAACGGATACTGATAAACGCTACACAAAGCTATGGACATTTACAGAAAAATCATCTGTAAATCTATATGTAAATGTACATAAATATATAGCTAGGTGTCCGAAGAGCAATCCGATGCTTTAGTTAGATTTTGAGAAGTTGTTATATATGGAAATGTAACATATTGTAGCCTGAGCGATAAGAATGTGTGTGTGTGTGTGTGTGTGTGTGTGTGTTTGTGTGTATATGTGTGTGTGTGTGATTATTTGGCTCTTTGTTGGATTTGAGATGCCTTGTATTTCTTGTGGGAATGTTTCTGTGGCTGCTTCTAAAAACCCTAGAGTTGGATTAGAAGATTTAAAGAGTATACACACTTTCTACCACTAGGGGTATCTGGACACTCATGGGCAGATGTAGATCTAAAGCACCTTAATGTTTGTCCTCCATTTACTGAGCTTTCGACTTCAGGAAACTGTGTCCTAGTCTTGCGGTGGTGGCAGTGTGCATGAGTTTGTGTGCGCTTGTGTGTTGTTGTTTGTCGATTCAGTAAAATGTCGCACTTGAGGCTTCTGACTGAAAAACGTACGGTATGATTCATTCGATGTGTGACGTGATGAGAATGTTTGTAGTTATACAGTCGGATCCAAACGTCCACTTCTGCTCTAATTAAGGTCAAGTTAGTAGATAGTTAATAGATAGACACTGAACTCTTTATATTCAGTGTTAGTCGTTAAGAGAAAATGGCGTGTGTTATTCAAATTTATGCCACAGCACTGTTGAATTCGCAAATCTGATTGGTCAGGAGGGAGGTGGAGGAAACATTATGTTTGACCAGATGACCATTGGCCTATTCGTCAGACTGTCTGAGATTTTTGAGATTGTTATGTGGAATTATGATTGTAAACAAGCGGATTTGGGAAATGATCCAAAAAGGATCAAGGTCACAGCAAGGTGAAGGTCTGAAAGGAGTAGACTAGTGGCTGCATCTCCATCGACGTCGGTGGGGTTGAGTTCTCCTTGTTTCTATAGTAACAGCTCATTGAGAGGGAATTAAGGTATTTAGGATGCTCTGATTAATTAAGAAAACATGCTGATATATTGAATTTTTCTAGAATGAGATATTAATTTTACATTTATTTCAATTTACAGTCTGCAGTAATGATCAGGAGTATGATTTTTCTATAAAATAGCAAGCTTCCTTTGTTTGTCTCATGATCTTCAAGCGAAACATTAAAGCGAGGCTGGGGAGGGTTACATGCTGTAACGTAAGTCAGAACAGGAAGTAATCTGTTTAGCGAAATCCAAATCGCTGTGGTATAAGAGGAATAAAACACGTAAGGGCTTGCAGTTATTCAAAAATAATCCACATCGCATCATGCTAATCTCATTTTGTGATTTATTCCTTACAAGTTTCACGAATATAGAAATATTACAAAAATTATTTCTTGTTTTATTGAGTAGTGGACTCTTCCATCAGGATCTGACTGTAAGCGTCTAACGCACCTGTTTGCTCATCCATTCACACTTCCATGCTAGCTCCTGCTTGTGTGTGCTAGCCGTTTTGAAGTGTGTGTGTGTTGGATAGTTTGTGTGGCGTGTGCTGTTTAACCACACGAAGCTGTTAGGAGTTGTGCGCTGTCGTTGTCATTGAAGGATTGTCCGGATGAAGGCTGGGAGTTCCAGAGGAAGAGGCGGTATATTCTGAAACGGGCTCGGCTGGAGGCCCAGCTTGCGTGCCAGCAGTACACCTTCTATGTCGCTCAAAAGGTAATCTAAAAAAAACGGGATGTAGTCTGGAGTACTGGCTTCAAGAAGCAGCAGGAAGCAGTGTTTGGGGTCAAAAACACCAGGAAACATATTCTCCAGTCTTTGAAACACATCTTGATCATTTCTACTAGAAATGTTAATGTTAATATTCTGCTAGAAATAAAAAAATAAAAGGGACAAGAAGCAGGAATCTTTGACAAGGAAAATTTCTTTCAGATTAGGAAACTGGACGATATTTTAATTGTCCAAAAGTACTTCCTTAGAAACAGGTACATTTGATATGATGCATCTCAGTTTCGGGTAGTGAATCAGTATATGGTGCACTCCAGTTCTCAAGCACTCTCGATTTCCCGCAACATCACCACGTACACCGATCAGGCATAACATTATGACCAACTGCGTAATATTGTGCTAGTCCCCCTTTTGCTGCCAAAACAGCCCTGACCCTCAAAGTAACATCGACCCATTAGATCAAGATGTTAGCAGCAGATCTTTTAAGTCCTCTAAGTTGTAACTTACAGAACTTAAAGGATACTTTTGATAGATTTTGACCACTGCAGACCAGGAACACCCCACAAGAGCAGCAGTTTTGGAGATGCTCTGATCCAGTCAGCTAGCCATCACAATTTGGCCCTTCATCAAACTCGCTCAAATCCTTACGCTTGCCCATTTTTCATCAACTTTGAGTACAAAATGTTCACTTGCTGCCTAATATATCCCACCCACTAACAGGTGCGATGAGGAGATCATCAGTGTTATTCACTTCATCTGTCAGTGGTCATAATGTTATACCTGATCGGTGTATTCACGCTGAATAACATAAAACATGTATCTGTCATGTTTCTTCAAGCAGCGTCATAGACTAGTTAATAGAATTTTTTTAAATCATTAAACACTTAAACAAAAAATATATAGAACGTCATATACATTAAAGTCCATTCACCTTTAATTTACCGGCTTCAGAAATTATGACATCATTTCCAGTAAGGAAACAGTGTGCATCAATGATCCTTGGTTTTTGCAGTGCATTGTGGGATTTAAGAGAGCAAAACACTCCAGAAGGATCGTGTGAGTGAGACAAAATGGCCGACAACACCCTGATATTATACTAACCAGAGAGTCGACTGAGATGCATGAAAATTCTATAAAACAGTGGTGACTAATGTTATGCTTATTAATAACGTGCACAGTTCCAGTGTTCCCTGGTGGTTATATTTTTTAATACTAATAATCTAACGAAGATTATTTCACATCAAACCTCAAGAACTGGAATACTTAGTGTCCTACGAAGAAAGTTAACTTGGATCTAATGTGTACTGCTGGAGGAAAGTCCAGAAAGAAAAAGCGCTGTGGTTTTAATAAATAGCTCTAATATTTGTTAGAGTAGGTTTGTAATATAATAATGGCATTTGGGGATTTTTTTGTTTGTTTGCTTTGTGAAGGAGTCCCTGTCTACCAAAAAAACAAACAAACAGCACGACAAACCCTGGTGTGTAGTACATCTAGCTTAAACATCGAAATAATCGACATGTGACTCCTGTTCGACATTGACATTTTTTCACACAAAAATAGCTTATTCAGCTGGTTTAGTTTACAACAATAAGCTATGTAATTAAACGTTACTAATAATATAATATGTTTAGCTCTTGGCCACCTTCATTTGGTGAAAGTAGCTCTCAGAGGAAAAAAAGGTTGGAGAGCCCTGCTCTAGAGTGATGAATTCTCTAGTGACTCCACCCCCACAGAAACCCCGCCTCTTTCCAATTTATCATGGTGGTGATGGATCCTGCTCTAGTTTTATAACTAGCTAAAATATTATAAAAAAACGACACGTTATGGTGACATGGTGGCGCTATGGTTAGTGTCGCTGCCTCACAGTCTTAGAGTCCTTTCATTGACGAGCGTTTCAATGATTTAGTTCAATGAACTTAAAATGGCTGACTCCCTAATCAGCTAGTGAACTAGAGATCTGATTTAGCCGCAGTGTCATATAATCGTGTCAGGTCTTGTGTTGAATTTGGACGTGTTTTACAGCTTGGTGGTGTTGGGATTTTGTGTGTTTTTGGTGCCACATTGCACTGAGAACAATAAGAAATGGCAGCAAGGGGCAGAGGTGTAGCAAGAGGAAGAGACGAAGAAATGGCAAGAAAGAAGGGCAAGAACAGAACCGTATTCTTTCTATATTCAAGCACTTTTATTATTATAACTGAACACACCTCTTTGTGTCCAAAAGCTACTTTTGAAAAATATTAGCAAGAGAATCTGCTGTTGGTCTGGTTTCCTCCATCATTCCTATATTTTCTGTTTTAGGGTGAGATGATTTGTCAGGAGAAGACAGATGATGCTCGAGCAGAGCAAGAGGATGTGAGTAACTCTTTTCTGTCAGAAATACAGAACCACAATGTTACAAATATTTTAAATACACAATATTTGTTTCATGACCTGAAAAGTGTTTACAGATCACCTTTAATTGTAATATATTTTAAATGAACCCGTTAACAGAGTGAAGCCCAGAGCCCAGGGTTTTCACCACCGTTCGGCTTGAAACCCCGATCAGGTGAGCCTGACACACACACACACACACACATATACATACACACACACACACAGAGGATATTGTTCACATATGGTCACAACTGATGTCTCGTTCCAGCTGGTTGGAAATGTACAGATAATAAACTAAATCAGTATTAATTTAACCTGTTTACTTGTTTACACACTTTCACCAGTATCAACTGCATTCTTTTTTCTTAGGATTTGTAAACCTGAAAATGCATAAAAATACAAATTAAAACACTAAAGAAGTAAAATATCCTTTATTTGTATTGCAGTAACAAGGTAGAAATATTGTACAGAATTCAACTGTGGTGTTATATGATCAATTTTTTGATTCATATTATTTATATTTAAATATATTTAGACATAAATAAATAAATAAATATATTTAGATATATTTAAATATAAATAAATACATATATTTAGATATATTTAATATTGTCTAGACTTCAGCTGTGTTGTTATCTGGTTAATATATTCATATCATTTATTATTTTCATATTATTTATTTCTTTTTACTCATATTACTTTTTTTTTGTTCAGTTTTTGACTGACACTTGGGCAGCATGAAACAGAATGTGTTGTTGGAGTTATAGATCTATAGATACTTGTGATTTTAAACTGTAAAATAAACAAAAAGATTGTGGAATATCACATAAACAATTCAGTTCACAAACCATTTTGTCCTAAATCTATTTACCATGTGGAAACTAGTGAACTAGCATGTGTTAGCGTGTCCATTATTAAGCATGCCTCGAGCGAAGTGCTACGTTTAGCTGCTAATTTTAACATTTGTGGTGTGCTGCAATATTGTCCATTTAACAACCCATAGAGTTAACATTAGTGTTTATCAGTAGCGTCATCAGTCACTTAATCTGTGCAATTTCTTTTTAAATATTAGCCAATTAGTTCCCTGCTACCTTGCACATCCTTTAATTATAAGCTAACGTTAACTGTAGCGATACGCTCAGTCACAGTTGTTCTGTTCATTCTGTTTTCTTTTAGCTAATATTAGTTCGTCCATTTTAGCGGTGCACATTTCATAAACAGCAAGCAATATCGTTAGTTAGTGTTTAGCTAGTATTTATTCACGCTGTTCTGTATAGCACCATGTTTGTGTGTGTGTGCCTGTGTATTATGCTAACGTTGAATTATTTACTGTCTAATCCTAATTTTTTACATTTTCTTTAACCCCTATCCTGTGTTGACTAAACACTCATCCATGTTCGGAACATTTGTCCCTCCCACTTCTCCCCGGCCCTATACTGTTCCTGTGTGTAGCTCCTCCCTCTGTCCCTTGCTCACCTTTGTCCATCAATAGAGACACGCCCACTAGGCCACATGATGGAGGTGTTCCTCTCAGGGGTATGTCTTCTAACTTGTGCTGTCTAATTGCAGAATTTCTCTCACAATCACTTTCTCTTTTCTTTATTTTATTTAATGACATACAACTGATTCTCAATTCTGATTGGCCAGAAGGTTTTTACAGTACAGTGAAATACAGTGGAACCTCTGCATATGAATGCCCTCCCTTTAGAATTTTCACCTCAAGAATTGAAATTCTGCAAGGGATTTGCATCGGCATATGAAGAATTTTCGGCATACGAACAAACAGAACCGAATCGAACGCCGGCTAAGTTGCGCGTACATCCGGGAGCCGTTCAAAACTTGTTTGCGTCAGTGGAAAGCCAAGTGAAGCCAATGATGACAGCTTATGACTTTTACACATTTTTTTCAGTCAGCAAAAGCTGTTTTGAAAGAGTCAACCCACAATACCAATGTTGGCTTCGGCATGCGTTCAAAAGCTTGGGGATTTTTCGGGGATTTTGTTAACAGATCGGTGATGTGGGTGGTCTGTTCTATTTTTAGTCCAAGCTTGGTGGCACGACTTCCTGTGAGGAGCCTTGACATGGAATGCTTGGCTTGGGTCAGTTCTTTGTAAGCAGCCATACAGTTTACATACGCTTCGTATTGCTAATATTGGTTATATTATTGGGTGGCTAAAACGGATTATCTGCATTTACAATATTCCTTATGGGAAAATTCATTTCACAATACACATTTTCACCTTAACTCACCTCCAGAATTAATTCAATTTGTATGCCGAGGTTCCACCATATAGAGTATAAAAGTAATAAACACTTCAGCTGCAGGATAGACTCCATTTTACGCCAGGCCGCGTCACACAAACAAGTGTTTCATTCATTACAGATCTGAACGTTTACACACAACAGAAGCTGAAATATTTGTGTGTATGCTTTTTAAGTTTCTGTTCAAGGTTCAGGGCAAAGTTGCATAAAAACTAGATAATTAATCCTTATAAGGCAAACACACACACACACACACACACACACACAAAGTTGAGAGGAAACAAGGAAAATGTTTCTGAAGAATTGTGGGTCTTTAACTGTGCTGTGATATTTATAGTCATGCTGCATTCAAGAAACACGAATCCACACAGAGAGAAAACGCTAGAAAAACTAGGACTGTGTTTACATACTGCCTCCTGCGTCTCATACACACCTCATTCCTGTTTTACTACAGAAAATTTATACGATGAGAACGTCTTAGATGTTTCCAGCATCATCAACAGAACCTGATTCTGGTCTCTGGAACAGTTGCGAATAATTTTTTCACCCACCTCAGTTTTAGAAATGGTACCAATTAAAAAATGTTTTTTATTTATTTTCTGTTTTTTTGAGATGGATAAAAGGCTTGTAAACATAATAGATGCCTTCATCAGACTCTTCTAAGCAATCTTAACTAGTTAAGGACCAAAACACAAAAACTGAACTGAAGAGAGGAATCTGTGATGTTCTGCATGAAACAGAATGTGCTCTCCTTTTTATTTTTAGCCTTGGCCTCTTTTTCAAGGCCTTATTTGAGGGTATTATTCTAGGGCAACCACTCATAGCCTACACACACACACACACACACACACACACACACACACACACACACACACACACACACACACACACACACACACACACACACACACACACAGTTTACAGAGCAAGAGAGAGAGAGAGAGAGTTTAGTCACACACACACACACCACACACAAACACATACAGAGAGAGAGAATTTAGTCTCACACACACATACACACACATGGTTTAGTCACACACAGAAAGAGAAAGAGAGTTTAGACACACTCACACAAACAAACACACACACAGTTTAGTAACACACACACAGTTTACTCACACACACAGACAAACTTTAGTTTCTCTCACACACACACAAACACACAGAGTATAGTCACACACACATACACACGGTTTAGTCAGAGAGAGAGAGTTTAGACACACTCACACAAACAAACACAAACACAGTTTAGTAACACACACACACAGTTTAGTAACACACATGCACACACACACACACACACACAGTTTAGTCACACACACAGACAAACTTTAGTTTCTCTCACACACACACCAAAAACACACAGAGTATAGTCACACACACAGACAAACTTTAGTTTCTCTCACACACACACACACAAACACACAGAGTATAGTCACACACACAGACAAACTTTAGTTTCTCTCACACACACACAAACACAGAGAGTATAGTCACACACACATACACACGGTTTAGTTAGAGAGAGTTTAGTCACACACACACACAAACACATACACAGAGAGAGAGAGAGAGAGTTTAGTCACACACACACACCACACACAAACACATACAGAGGGAGAGAATTTAGTCACACACACACACACACACACACACACACACACACACACACACACACACACACACACACACACAGTTCAGTCTAGAGATTTGCATCTCTACGTTGCACTGTGTGAATTGGAGGCTGCGCTCGGCTGAGTTTAAATGGCTCAGACTTCCTGTGTAGATCATGAGAAGGACGTTGCACTGTTCTGCCCTCTACTTATCCCCCCCTTCCATCTCCCCCTTCCATCTCCCCCTTCCATCTCCCCCTTCCATCTCCCCCCTCCATCTCCCCCTTCCATCTCCCCCTTCCATCTCCCCCTTCCATCTCCCCCTCCATCTCCCCCTTCCATCTCCCCCCTCCATCTCCCCCCTCCATCTCCCCCTTCCATCTCCCCCTTCCATCTCCCCCTTCCATCTCCCCCTTCCATCTCCTCCATCCATCTCCTCCTTCCATCTCCTCCTTCCATCTCCTCCGTCCATCTCCCCCTTCCATCTCCCCCCTCCATCTCCCCCTTCCATCTCCCCCTTCCATCTCCTCCTTCCATCTCCTCCTTCCATCTCCCCCTTCCATCTCCTCCTTCCATCTCCCCCTTCCATCTCCTCCTTCCATCTCGCTCATGTCCCAGCCCTCCCTTTACTCCAGCCCACACTCCTTCTCCTCCCACTTCTCTTACAGCGTGATATCAGCACCAGTGAGGTTAACGATCGACAGAAAAGAGAGAGAGAAATAAACAGAGAGTAGATTAAGTCTTGCGTATTTCTCTTCCGCTGTTCTGGTCTTTGTTTACTCTCCGCCAGGTTTTATGGTTTTTGACCTTTGGCCTGTTGCTAGCAGACACAAAAAAAACCTGACTTCCTCTTTGTCTTAATCATTGTTTACTCATTAAACTCTCTGATTTGCATTTAACAATCACAATACCAGCTCCTTGTCAGTGAAAGCCGCCGAACTATTTTAAGAAACATATCCTTTCTTGTACACAACCTCTGAATTGAACTTTGTCAGAGGATATTGGCACGGAACAAGCATTAAAAAAAAAGCGCCACAAAGTGGATCATCCGCGTCTCTCTGGCGCCCTCTTGTGGCTGCTTCTGAAAATGCTTATTCCATCCCAGTAATGCTATGCTAATGCTGCTTCTAGCTCGAGGCTAATTCGAAAACAATGCTAATCCTCATGCTAACGCTGGCACAGCCTAGACTTGTGTTATTGTTTGCAGATGAGTGATAATATACACCGATCAGGCATAACATTATGACCACCTGCTTAATATTGTGTTGGTCTCCCTTTTTGCTGACAAAACAGCCCTGCCCCATCATGCACTGTGTATTCTGACACCTTTCTACCAGAACCAGCATTAACTTCATCAACAATTTGAGCAACAGTAGCTCGTCTGTTGGATCGGACCACACGGGCCAGCCTTCACTCCCCACGTGCATCAATGAGCCTTAGCCGCCCATGACCCTGTCGCCAGTTCACCACTGTTCCTTCCGTGGACCACTTTTGATAGATACTGACCACTGCAGACTGGGGACACCTCAAAAGAGCTGCAGTTTTGGAGATGCTCTGATCCAGTCGTCTAAACATCACAATTTGGCCCTTGTCAAACTCGCTCAAATCCTTACGCTTGTCCATTTTCCTGCTTCTAACACATCAACTTTGAGGACAAAATGTTCACTTGCTGCCTAATATATCCCACTCACTAACAGGTGCCATGATGAGGAGATTAATCAGTGTTATTCACTTCACCTGTCACTGCTCATAATGTTATGGCTGATCGGTGTATATTTTTATTTTTTATTTTTACAATATGGTATTGGTAATGAATAAATAAGCTAGTATGTAACAGATGAGAATGTGGTAATTAGTATTTTTTGGTATATACTAACAAGAGAGTTTTAAATAGAGTACATGATTGAGTTTATTGAGTAGAATTAGTAAGTTAGAGATGTAAGTACACTGTTAATATGATATAAAACCAGGTAAATGGCTATAAGTGACACTGTGGACTAACCTCGAGTACATAATGACATCTACACACTACAAACTGGGGTGTAACGATCTGATAAATATTCTTATTAAATACAAGCTAATTACTACATGCTTATTTATAAATATTACATACTAGCTGCTTTCTGTCATTTTCCACTTACCTACTGAGTATCCATTTAAAAATAATTAGACCTATGACCTTTGAGACCTATATCGTCACCAAAACCCAAAGCATCACACTGCAAATATTTACATCTTATCAGCCCGAATATAGGAAATTCCCACTAGTATTTCCTGTTAGAAGATTCCGAGATACCATATTATGAAACACTAAATAAATTTGATTTTATTCAAAACATACTTGCTTGCTAAGATCTCTTTTCTCTTGCAGTGCAGATCAGCCGAAATGTTTTTCTCCTCAGGTGGCTGGGCGCTATTGGTGATCCGAGATGCGTCTCGATCTGTTTTGACGTTTTCCTCTTGTGTGTGTGTGTGTGTGTGTGTGTGTGTATGTGTGTGTAATGAGTGTGTAGGTGTTCTGACTGTCCTTTTGGCTTTCTGACAGTTTTCCTGAGAACACCTAAGAGTCTCGAATCAGTGGATCCTCAGTTCACTATGAGGAGAAAGATGGAACAGCTCAGAGAGGAACTGGAACTCATGGAACAGCTACGAGAGGTGAACATGAGCAAACACACACACACACACACACACACTCATAAATTTACATGGCATATACACCAATTATTACTCCACACTGACTATGTGTGTATTTGTGTGTGTTTGTGTGTGTGTGTGTGTGTGCTGTTTAGAGCATTGAGAGCAGACTGAAGGTCGCGCTTCCTGAAGATCTCGGCTCCTCGCTCATGGACGGTGTGGTGCTCTGTCATCTAGCCAATCATGTTAGACCACGCTCGGTCGCTAGCATCCACGTTCCTTCTCCAGCAGTAGTGCGTTACCCAGAACACACACACACACACACACACACACACACACACACGGAAATCATAGAGACCTGTCAGAAGACCCCAAGGTATATAAATTAGTCTTTATAATCATGGACACATTTGATCCCCTCAGAAAAGCTAAATTATTCACACACACACACACACACACACACACACACACACACACACATACACCCTGGTCACATACACCCCTGCTTTCTAACCTTTTTTCCTCTCATCTAGCCCAAGCTCAGTATGGCTAAGTGCCGTCGGAACGTCGAGAACTTCTTGGACGCTTGCAGGAAGATCGGTGTTCCTGGGGTGAGTGACATCATTTCCTTTAGAGGAAATAATGGAAAGAGATTAAATAGCTCACACTATTATTACAAGCTTTGTTTAAATACAGAATCATGAGAAGGTGAGTTTTGGAAGTCTGATCCACCAAAACACACACACACACACACACACACACACACAAATAAAATAAGATCATCCTGGAGTCTTAGTGCATCCTCATCCTTGCGTTTACACACACATGTGCCGATAACGAAAACTAAAAATGGAAAATTAAAACTCTTAGCTGCGACTATATTCTGAGTAAATGGAGCATCTTGTGATGGAATATAAAGGAATACTTTAAACAAAATACACTGTTGTATTGTATTGTAGAGAATGATCGTAATCTAAAAATTAAATATCGGCACATGTCTTATAAATTATCATGCCATCATGGCTTTGGGCTTTGTCTCTTACACCCTGTGCTTTTGTGTGTGTGTGTGTGTGTGTTGTGGTGTCTTATTTATGCTATGCTAGAGCTGTTATAGAAGTTACAGTTCCATCTCACATGGGACTGCATGACGAATAAACATTTGTACAGAGAGTTTCATAAGTGAAATAACAAAACAGGTTTACACACTTATTAAGACGTGAGACAAACACTTACTTAAACTCACTTTTTGGTGCTTTTTAGTTGTCTTGGCGCTTGGAATAATGATTTATCTCAGACTCCCACATGCTGAAACTCCAGTATAAAATTTTCAGCCTAGACTTGTGTTATTGTTTGCAGATGAGTGATAATATACACCGATCAGGCATAACATTATGACCACCTGCCTAATATTGTGTTGATCTCCCTTTTTGCTGCCAAAACAGCCCTGACCCGTCATGCACTGTGTATTCTGACACCTTTCTATCAGAACCAGCATTAACTTCTTCAGCAATCTGAGCAACAGTAGCTCGTCTGTTGGATCGGACCACAAGGGCCAGCCTTCACTCCCCACATGCATCAATGAGCCTTGGCCGCCCTTGACCCTGTCGCCGGTTCACCACTGTTCCTTCCTTGGACCACTTTTGATAGATACTGACTACTGCAGACCGGGGACACGTCAAAAGAGCTGCAGTTTTGGAGATGTTCTGATCCAGCTGTCTAAACATCACAATTTGGCCCTTGTCAAACTCACTGAAATCCTTACGCTTGTCCATTTTTCCTGCTTCTAACACATCAACTTTGAGGACAAAATGTTCACTTGCTGCCTAATATATCCCACCCACTAACAGGTGCCATGATGAGGAGATAATCAGTCTTATTCACACCTGTCACTGCTCAGAATGTTAGGCCTGATCGGTGTAGAAACCAGCCCCACCTGGTGGTGTGATATTCCCATGACGTCGTATCCTAAAAAAAAATCTCTAGAGCTGCATCCACTTTTCAAAACGAGTTATTAAAGTAATACTGATAAAATAGCAGCATTTGGCTTCACTGTGTACTGTTTGGAACACAACAGTGTGATTATGTCATTCTCAGCAAACCTATTTTCAGGGTTAACTTCTCCTCTGGCTGCTGATGTCAAGCTGCCTTACACACACTTCTTTGTGATGACGTGATGTCATTGTTTTTGAATCAGGAAGGGAAGTGGACATTAAAAACAGTTTTCTAACAAAGGGTTTGCTCTTTCAGTTGGTGTTATCACTGAAAACTAATCACTTTGTGTTTTGTTGCTTGTTCATGGCTTTGCTTTTAGAGAGTAGGCATGTGCCAGTGATATACAAATAATAAACTTTTTTTTTTTTTTAATTCTCAAAATTGATAGTAATATTATGGACATTTCGAGGCTCTAACACTGGCTTACATTTTGGCGTGGCGGCATTTTTGCTTCCTGAGATGAAGCTCCTCTCATCTGGAAATTATCAGAAGGGCAGCAATATTATAAACATGGTGGCAAACTAAACTGAGCATGTCTGTTTGGGAAATATTCTCATTAGGTTTATGCACCATAGATTGTTTTCCTTGCTTGCGATTGCCATAGACTAAAAATGATTATTCGAGATTAAAATGTGGCTCATCTCCCGTTTGTGTTTTGTGCTGCTCCTGTGCAAAATGGGTTAAATTTGGATATCATGGCAGTGTGGAAAGAGGTTGTAGAGACAAACAGCTACAACTGATGAATATGTCATAATTTATGTACTGAGGAAAAATTCAGAACAATTATTTTTGATTGTTAATACTGCACACGACTCAGGAATCAAACGAGTGCAATGCTGTGTTTTAATAGTCGAATTTTTTGTGTTGTGCTATTTGCATTAGTATGTAGAATCCAAATTTGATGATTATGATAATGAGAAGGCGGCACTTAATGCTTAGCACGGTGGCTTAGTGGTATGGGATGGAATGATAATGAGAAGAGCTATAGGTTAAACAGTCAGTGCCTAAAAGTTTGGCAGTAAACACAGTACTCAGAATTGGCACATGCCTAATGGCTTTACTCGGACGTGCTTGCTTACCTGACTTCCTGCTTGTACTCTAGGTGGTAATCATCCGCTCCATGTCATCTGCACCATCTGTACTGACTTTACGATCCTTTACAAATAGCATCTACTTTGTAATGTACAGTTACTGTAATGAAGATGATTAAGTTTGATAATATTTATGGAAACAGAATTGGGGCTTGGGGCAGCTCCTGATCACATGTGTGCTCCCAGGTAGGAGTGTAAATAAGAGATGGAGGGAAAAGGGATGCCATTAAAAACAGAGAAACTGCCCTCGTCTTATTTACATTTTCATTAAATTTGTAAAATGGATTGTTTAAACTGGAACAGAACAAAAGTGTTAGTACGTTACCTCTATTCTGACACCAACCCCACATCCATGTTTAATACCTGCTGGCCTTGGGATGACCCTTCTTCTCCTTCTGCTCTTATTCTTTCATTTCTCTTAAACATCTTCCACCTGTCTTCCATACTCCTTCTTTCATGTTTTTTCCCCTTTTGGTATGTTTTCCTTCCCATCTTCCTGCCACTCCCTCCCTCCATCACTCTCTCTTTCCTCTCTCAGTCATCTCTCTGTTCGGCATACGACATACTCCAGTGTTCGCTGCGGCCGGTCCGGGCCACGGTCCGAGCCCTGGTGTCACTGGAGGACAAGGCATTGAAGAACAAAGATGAAGGGATTGATGGAGAAACAGAAGAAAGAGAAAAAGTGGAAAGCGAGAGCCTCAGTCCCTGTCAGGATCAGTCGTCTCCCTGGCATGTCTGGGATCTGATTGGCTCGAGACTGGTGCACCTGTTCTGCCTGCTGCTTCTGTTCGGGGCCTACACCTGGAGCGAACTGACATAACGCACACTCTTACACTCGAGGTTACACTTACACACACTAATACACAATCTATGGATAGCACATGCCGTTACCTGAAATTTACACCATCCATGCGTTCTACACTGCACATGCTCCATTCGTGCTATTTGCACAAAAGCACGCTTCATTTTTATTACAAAATTAAATAAATAAATACACAAACGCCGTAAAGCATTAAAAGAGATCGGCTTTTTTCAGTTATCTGTGGGTGTATTTCGCACAACTGCAAGCCGCACAATCATGATATTGTAGATTTAATGAAGTTTACAGTGAATAAAAAGTGGAAGTGGAATTAGAATACAGTTTACATGGCGCATGCGAGGACAAGTAAAAAAAAATTCCCATTTGTCTAAAATATCAGCTAATGACTTGGGTGTTTATCTCTCTGGCGAGACAGCTTGTCCATTTTATGTAAGATTAAACTTTAATACAGCCGTTGATTCAATCAGAGATAAATTGATTTTATAGTGTGATTCATGGTGTTACTGACAGTGCAGTTACTGACAGGAGCAGAAGCCACGCCTCCTAAATTATGACTGACAAACACAGAGGCCATGCTTCCTTTTTTGTGACTGAAAGCCACAAAGGCCACACTTCCCTCATTGTTACTGACAGGCACAGAGGCCACACCTCCTTTATTGTTACTGACAGGCACAGTGACCACACCTCTTTCTCTAGGGCTGACAGGCACAGAGGTCACACCACTATTATTGTTACTGACAGACACAGAGGCCACACCTCCTTTTTTAGGGCTGACAGACACAGAGGCCACACCTTTATTATTGTGACTGACAGTCACAGAGGCCACACCTCCTTCATTGTTACTGAAAGGCAGAGAGGCCACACCTTTATAATTGTGACTGACAGCCACAGAGAACACACCTCCTTCATTGTTACTGACAGGCAGAGAGGCCACACCTTCTTTAGGGCTTCAGGCACAGAGGCCATACCTCTATTATTGTGACTGACAGCCACAGAGGCCACGACTCCTGCTTTGTTACTGACACGCAGAGAAGCCACACCTTCTTTAGGTCTGACAGGCACAGAGGCCACACCGCTATTATTGTGACTGACAGCCACAGAGGCCACACCTCCTTCTTTAGGGCTGACAGGCACAGAGGCCACATCTCCTTCTTTAGGGCTGACAGGCACAGAGGCCACACCTCTATTATTGTGACTGACGGCCACAGAGGCCACACCTCCTTCTTTAGGGCTGACAGGCACAGAGGCCACACCTCTATTATTGTGACTGATGGCCACAGAGGCCACACCTCCTTCTTTAGGGCTGACAGGCACAGAGGCCACACCTCTATTATTGTGACTGACAGCCACAGAGGCCACAACTTCTTCACTGTTATTGACAAACACAGAAAACACACCTCCTTTATTGTTACTGGCAGACACAGAGGCCACACCTCCTTTTTAGGGCTGAGGGAACTGAGGCCACACCTCCTTCATTGTTACTGACAGACACAGAGGCCACACCTCCTTCATTGTTACTGACAGGCAGAGAGGCCACACCTTCTTTAGGGCTGACAGGCACAGAGGCCACACCTCTATTATTGTGACTGACAGCCACAGAGGCCACAACTCCTGCTTTGTTACTGACACGCAGAGAGGCCACACCTTCTTTAGGCCTGACAGGAACAGAGGCCACACCTCTATTATTGTGACTGACAGCCACAGAGGCCACACCTCCTTTTGTAGGGCTGAGGCTTGCAGAGGCCACACGTCCTTCATTGTTACTGACAGTGGCCACACCTCCTTTTCTATGGCTTACAGGCAGAGATGCATTGAGGGGGAAGAGATATTGGAAAAGAGATAGGATAATGTTTCTAACCAAGTAACACAAACGAGTTAAATTAAGTGAAATTAAAACTGTTTTTAGTAATACAAAAAAGTGGCAGTTTTGAGGTCAGCTGGATGGGGTGTTTTTGAAGGATGTGTGTGATTATTTCAGCAGGGATTATAGTACATTGCTAATAAAGCTAATATTCATTTAGTACACTTATTGGCTACTTAAGTGTAAAAGTAAAGCAGTAAACATTTGGATAGTAAACCTTGGCTGATTTGAGGTTAATAATTTAACATGGAGTCATTCTTCACCTGACTCACGGCCTTAGCTGGTAATCAACAAGGCTGTTTAACCACACACATTTCTCATGCACATTTCATGCTTCCCATGTTTCCTATAATTCAGTCTCAGAACACTTTTCAGCTAAGTATCTACACCAAGCTTTATTAGCCACTCTTCTAAAATGTTGGTCAGTCTTCTAAAATTCACCAGTGACGTGATTTTCCATTGAAGTAACATCAAGATCACATCACAAGCACTCTGCCGCACACACAGTGATTAAGCAGCTTGCTGCAGTATCTTATTTTCCCGCCAAATATCTTGTTAGCTTCTGCTTCTGTTTACACGCGGACTTTTACACGTGGCACGTTTCTATCCGGATTTTCTGCAACATACACACAAAAAGAGGAGGAGTGGAAACCACACTAATACTGGTTTCAGGTCTTCAACAATTTATTTCAGTTACAAATATCACATGTGCAATATCATGTATTGGTATTTGTTATTAGAGTAGTATTTGTATTGAAGGGCTAATCTAACATACGATGCTCATACGGACGCATGCTCTGTGGCTTCAAACTCTTTTGATCACACCTTTACTGGCTTCCCCTCTACAATAGACATCAACTGTGATAAACACACAAGGAGTGTGAACTGTATGGCCTCCATCTTGTTCTCTTTTAACGGTATATAATCACACTGACCTGCAAACGTGTTTGTGTGCTAATTAGCTAGCATAATAACGAAGTTCCACCAAAGGTAATACGGAGAGTAGAGTTGGAGGAATAAAATCCAATTGCAATAAATATTATTATTATTATTATTATTATTATTATTATTATTATTATTATTGTCTTTGGTAAGATATTTCTTTGTTTCTACCTAGTTCACTGATTTAACTATATGCTTTTTAGAGTATTATAACCTGCCATCGAACTCATCAAACATCCCTTAGCATTGAGGAGAAGTTGGTCAAGAGTGTGATGAAAACAGGTCTGCAGGACGTCACCAGGAACATTTGCACTTAAATCTTGAATGAAGGGAAAGATTGATTTTTAACCTTTGGACTGAAAGTATTTCCAGTTTTTTTTCCTTAATTGCTTTTCAGGTACATTATGGCTAAAGCCCTTTTACTTACAGTCATTAAAAACACTGTTTGTGGACAAACGGTAGAGAAGAATGAGAGAATATTGTTTGAGAAATATAATTAGAACTATTTTGAGAAATCGTCATGGCTGCAAATGTGTTTTTTTATGTGCTTTGGTTCTTCTTGTTTTCACTCTGACACACTGATGTAATCATCTATAATGGGATATAAAGCTCTGTGAGGCTTCTGTCATTATTATGAGGCTGTGAACAGCTAATAAATGTACAGTTTGAGGTTCTTCTCCTGCTGAGTTTCAGGTTTTTGAAGGGGATCGAGTCATGTGTTGGTCTGAGAGAACTGTAACACTAAACCTAAATCCAACAGGTTTCTTTTCTTTTTTATATCATCTTTAGTGTCATCTTTCCTTTGCTGTAATTAAGTCGCATCATTAATCAAACTGAGATTTATCTTATTTATTATTTTCACTGCCTCTGAAATGTACCCCTCAATGCTGTAATGTAGTATATTAGTCTCTCCAGCATTTTGTGGAGTCTTATGTGATTGTTGCAACCAGAAATGCTTGAATTTGCCGTGGCATTTTATCAAAATTTGCTATGCTGAGTTTTTGTGCTTTTTTTATGGAAAACTACTAGAATTGGTGAAATTACAAGCACAGGATTCATCTTTTAAATCCTACCAGTGAAAATGCATATGTAATGACTTTCTCTTTTAGCTCTAGTCACGTTCCGCACGTGTGAATAGAAGAGGGATTCAGCTGAACATATCTCGACATGACATATCTCGGTCCAAATCTACTGAAAATCTGCAAGCTCAATTGAATGTCACATACAAATGAAAAATTGTGAAAACCCAAAGGGACTGATTTTACTGTTTATTGTGCTTTTTTTAAAACCCTTTCCTACAGTCCTGTTTGTAATTCATTTGTCAACTAGGAAATTATATAGAGCCTCTGTTTTCTCTGTAGGACCTAATGGCTATTGCGAACTCATTGTACAATATTGTACTCATTCTTTAACAGTTTTGGTTATTCTTTAAATACAAGCTCCTGAACCTCCTTGAACACCTATAATAAAACAGAAATCTCAAATCTCCACCAAATTTTGTGCTTGAAAACCTTACAACAACAAAAAAAATATCAGGTGTGCTCCTCAGATCAGTGCTTGGACCCCTTACAATCACTGCTGAGTCTATTCATTTAGTGCTTGGACCCCTAAATATATCATCAAGTCCCTAAATCTATTTATTTTAACTTATCTTAGAAATTTCATTTATTTTTCATTGTCTTAAAGAGTCATGGTTTAAATTTGAATGCATTTTACTTTTAATTATTATTATTATTTTTTTTATTTAAAGTTAAAATGTTTCCCAAAGAAAGGAGTTTGCATTCAGAAGTCAGGAGAACCAGCGCGCTTGGCTTATTTGGGAAGAAACTGAGTCATTCATAAAGCTGGTTAGGAAGAGAACAAGAATTTAATATACTCTTAAGAAAGGAATAGTTTTCATTTGCTCTGTAGTTTTCTTTGTACTTCATATTTCCAAAATGTTATTTAATAATAAAATAGTATAAAAATAGTAAAAAGGCCCTTGTATGAGTAGTTCCCAAATGCTTTGCCCACGTTGTGTATATGTGTGTGTGTGTATGTGTTCTTACAGTAATAATGAATTTATATCTGTGCCATATTTGTGTTTCAAATCATTTTGTGTCTCATTTTGTCTTATTCTGTCTCTCTACATCCCTCTCTCTATACACTACAGGAGAAATTGTGTCTCCCTCATCATATTCTGGAGGAGAAGGGACTAGTGAAAGTGGGCATCACTGTTCAGGCTCTGCTGGACGAGGTCTCGGTGAAACAGAACCTCTTCATATGAACTCAGTTTTAGCTAGAACCTTGACGAAACTTAATAAAACATTTATTAATTTCTATCATGATAGTCACGCTAAATTCCAGTTGAAAGATAAACACATGGATAAAACATTCCTTATTTAATATCTATTTATTAGGACAGAGTAGGATTTAAATAGAGAAAAAAAGATCTTGGACTATTATGGCATTTTACTCAGTTGATGATGTTTTATTCTTTTCCTTATTCACAAACTGAGCCATGTCCAATCTGTTGTACTGTTGTGTAAATGGATTGTGCATTTATGTTCATAACACACAGCTTGAATTGTTCTCTTAATGCTTTACACCTGAGCAGAACACTCCTCTGTGGGTTGTGGGTCCGAACTGGTAGCAGTGATGAATGATGGACAAATATATAAATAAATAAGTAAATATCTTAGATAATAGGGATGTAACTGAATATGTATACACTATACAGGTTCAATAGATCATGTATGAACAAGAGGCACACTATTGGGGCTTTTGGGGCTCTTTTTTTTTTTTTTTAGAAAAACGTTCACAGGGCATCAGTCAGAGACAAGAGATGTCCATTGCAACTGAGATAGAGAGATTTGAGTTTTTAACACAATGGAAAGTGATATTAGTGAGCATTTAGAGAATTAATGAGGAAGATGAGGCAGTGCTGTGTGGAGTGGAAAGGCTTACCCAGTCACCTAACCGTATCCTGTCCAGCTGCTCAGGTGGAGTCAGATCAAAAGGTGTGTTTGAGTGTGTGAGTGAGAGAGAGAGAGAGAGAGAGAGAGAGAGAGAGAGAGAGTGTGTGATAGATTCACTCATGCAGTAATACAAGTGAAAAAATCCTTATTTATTTTTGAAGCCAAAGAAAGTCAGGTGTCCTTAAACTTTTGACAGGCAGTGTGAGTGTGTGTATGTGGGATATTAATGAGAAGTAAGGACATAAATGTGTTGTTAGTTTTATACACACACATGCGCACACACCTTTTGGGTGTCTCAGGGGAGGTGTGACCTCAGTAGACTTTTCTCTGCTTAAGTCCATCACATGTTTAACTAAACTGTGTGTGTTTCTGCACCACTTTCAACAAATGAGTGCGCATTTTAGACTGTATATCATTTAGAATCATGTTTGTTTGAGTGGGTGGGTTTGTTTGCTTTTGTCTGATTAACCCTGTGTTCATCATAGCAACTACTTGCTTGTAGGTTTGTTGTTTGCTTAGTAGTTCAACACAAATCAATGCACTAATCAGTGCGAACATTTGTTGCTTGCTTTACCCGGCACTTACTAGGATTCGTACTAGCTTCACTAGCAGATTAGCAAAGCAGGCTAATCGCACAGCTTACTGTTCGCACCTACGATCTCTGCTACTTTCTTTCAAGACTAATTTTTCCCAAACGTTCCTATAGACATTTAATGAAAGGTCTAATATGACAGGATGAAACCACGGTTTAGTTTTTAATTTGTAAAAATAGTAATTGGGAAGCAAAAGGAATTAAAGTAATGAGTTGGGGATGAAGGAAGTCTCAGACCAGAGACACCACTGGATTGGATTTCTCACTTCATACTTCACTTCATACCTAATTTGCATTGAACTGAGAAAATCTCACTATAAAAACTCAAAATTATGATATAAACCTATATATTAGCATTTCCTCTTAACACAATGAATCATTTTGAGTTTCCATAAGCAAATGTGTAATAAATTAAGTATATTTTTGTTGCTTTGTTGCTTTGTTGTGAATATTGTTCAGATCCTATATTGCACAGTCATATCTAATACTTTCAAAGATCACAAAGTGTATATGGCAGTAACATAAGTAACTAACTAAACTATTAAATTAGTATCTCAGCTGTTACCGGGAAATAAACTAACTCATATTTAGTTTGTGTTTGTAAAAACAAAATTTTCTCTAATAATCAGGAAAGATGAAAGTTGATACAAACATTGCACTATTATTAATATTGTTATTAAGTGTTGTACAAATACATTGATTTCCTATTTTTCCCTTCATCAAGAAAAATTATTTAGATAATAATAATCACTTTTACAATATCAAAATGTTTACTGAATAAATAAAGCTTTACAACAGTATCCAAACCCCCCCCAGCCCCTGAGACACTAGACAGATGGTCAGAGTTTTATTTTTATTGTTCATTGCAGTTGGAGGCTTTAAATTGAATTTAATGATTAATTCTATTCAATTAGAATATTTCTTCAGAAATTTCATACAGTTATTTGTACAAAATTATTTATTGTGCAAACACTTCACAGGGAGTGTAATGGAAGAAAAACTAACTAACTCTTTCTGTGAAAATTAAGTATGCTAAACAATTTAAATCTCAAGAACTACAAATCTTTTGGAAAAAACTAGAACCAGAATTTTTTGCATAAGCCCAAACAGATGTTCTGTGTTGCTAAAGCGAGCAACCATTGAATTTTCTTCAACCTAAAAAAGACGACTTACTTGACCAGTAGAGTTTAATTTAGTGTGACTGTCATCCTTTTTTTTTTAAATAGACAAATAACAAGAAAAGTATGCTACAAAATATTTTGGATTTAAAAAAAAAATGTATTTATAATTCTGATACTAGTGGATATTTTTTAGGAATGGGATATTTTTGTTACCTGCGGAGTGAAAGTACCTATAGTTTTATATTTTAATCACATTGTTTAAATGTAAAAAGCTTGTACTAAATATAGGATATGGTTAATAATTTTTTTGGTTATAGATTTTTGTTGTCACATTTTTTTGCCTCAACTTTTGTATATAATGTGTATACCTTTTTTTACACATTAAATGCATTTTACCTTTGACAACGCTGTATCTCATGTTTTATTCAGTTAGTCAGTAAATTAATAAATCAGTATAATGTTGTAGCATACACTGTATTGCCAAACGTTTTGAGATGTCTGCCTTTACATGCACATGAATTTAATGTGGAGTTGGCCCGCCTTTTGTAGCTATAACAGCTTCAACTCTTCTGGGAAGACTTTCCACAAGGTTTAGGAGTGTGTTTATGGGAATTTTTGACCGTTCCTCTAGAAGCACATTTGTGAAGTCAGGTGCTGATGTTGGACAAGAAGGCCTGACTCTCAGTCTCCACTCTAATTCATCCCAAAGGTGTTCCGTCAGGTTGAGTTCAGGACTTCAATTCCTCCACACCAAACTCTCTCATCCATGTCTTTATGGATCTTGCTTTGTGCACTGGTGCGCAGTCATGTTGTAACAGGAAGGGGTCATCCCCAAACTGGGAGCATGAATTTGTCCAAAATGTCTTGGTATGCTGAAGCATTAAGAGTTCCTTTCACTGGAACTAAGGGGCCAAGCCCAACCCCTGAATAACAACATCATAACTCAGTGATTTGGAGGGGTGTCCCAAAACTTTTGGCAATATAGTGTATGTTAAAATATTACAGTATTTTTTTTCCAGACATTTACAGCTTATTAAAGTAACCACATAAAATTTGTACAGTAATGGAAGCTAAGAGATGTCCAGTGATGCCTGAACATCTCCTGTAGATCGCTGCGTGTAGAGTGTAATATTGTGAGCACTTCAAAAAATTTATTGAACTTACCAGGTTCAAAGAATCTGATCCAGAAATGACAGTGACGAGGAAAACCTCCCTGAGATACCATGAGACTGAAACCAGCCCCGGATAGTGTTAGTCATTACTTTTCCACATGTGTAAAAAGTCAAAAGCTAGTAATCGAGTGGAAAAATGTTCCTTATGGATGTCAGAGACCTTGACAGTATCAAATTAAGGCTTTGGCATGAACAGTTATCTTGGGGAGATCAATTTTTAGGGTGTCCATGTGGTAGCAGAGACTCAACACAAAGTAAATCAAATAGTACGTCCAATTCATTTACAGTGTAGAACTGGACCGCATGCTGCCTATCACTTCCAGCATCCCATTTGAGATGCCTTGCTGGTGTTCGTGGGATCCAGGCTCTGGATCCATAGCAACCCTGACCAAGATGAATGAACAAACAATTTACAATAAGATATGGTCCTTTTGTAATCCAGGTGAAGAAGTACCCTGAATATTATTGTCCTGACCGAGGACACACTTAAACTAAATGATCAGCTAAATATCAAGCACCTCCATGACTTGGATCAAAGGAGTATTAGGAGCAGGGATTCATGTATTCTTGTGCAGTTCATCAAGCAAGTCCATTACCCAGTGACCTGTCTTTAGACTAGCGCCCCTTTACATAGATCCCCAAAACACACAAAGACTTGCTCAAAAGGTTTTATTTGTTAAACCTGAAAGACATGGCAGACTGACAACTTACATCACTATATAATCTTGTTTTTTTATTGTGGTGAAAAGTGGTGATGTGAAAGGTGCACGCTGCTGGTTTTCTGGTCGGTCTTATGCGTTCAGATACTTTGCATGGTGCTTGATGTGGTCATCGATGAATGAGAACACAAAGTAATAGCTGTGGTCATAGCCCTGAAGTGGCAACATAGGGAAAAAAAACAGTTATTAGATTTTTTAGAAAAAACCATTGATGTTTACATCTCAGCGTACAGAAATGATCTTGGTCTTGGTCAAAACAAATGCTAAGCATCATTGATCAAAAGATCTTTAGATCTCATCTGATTTTGCACAAAACACCATTTTATTGGCCACACTAGCATTTCCAATCTGATTCCCCAGAACTTTTGTAGATTAGATTAGACATGGTGAACAAACCCAAATAATAAAATAGTAGCAGAGACACAATAATCATAACATAGAAAATCAAAGAATAAAAAAGAGCTTGCAATGTTTGGCATGGTATAAGTTCTTTGGTTTTAGCTTCTTTTCCTAAAAAGACTAACCAAAAAGACTATGGACTTGTCAAGCAAGAAGAACAAAATAATAAACCAATGTGAACACTTTTCTAAGATAAACTCCTACTGGCATACCTACAGTATTTGCAAATTCCCTTTCGCGATCAATCTTACATTACGTACTTTATTAGGAACACTTGAACTACGTGCACAAGCATGCGGAAATCTAATCTTGTGATGACGTCACAATACATGAAATCATGGGAAAGAGCTTCAGTTAATGTTCACATCAAACATCAGAATGAAGAAAAAGTCTGATCTCTATGAATGGAAAAATCCTCAGCCCATGATCGCCTCTAATTTGTTTTTGGTATGTCCACCTCAAGGTTTGATGTTCTGTGCATGCTGAGATGCTTTTCTGCTCACCATGGTTGTAAGGACTGCTTATATGAGTTACTATATCCTTCCTGGCAACTCAAACCAATCTGGATATTTTCCTCTGACTCTGAGGCATTTCCACCTGCAGAAATCACGCACAATCATCGTTTTTTGTTTTCAAACCATTCTGAGGAAACTCTAGAAACTGTTGTGTGTGTGAAAATCCCAAGGGATCAGTGGTTTCTGATATACTCAAACTAGCCGATCTGGCACCAACAGCCACTCCACGGATAAACAGAGATCAGACTTTTTCCTTCACTCTGATGTTTGATGTAAAATCATCTGAAGCTCTTGACCTGTATCTGCATGACTGTATGCATTGTGCTGCTCCACATGATTGGTTGATTGGATAACTACATGATGGTGCAGGTGTTCTTAATAAAGTGGACCCTATCACAGCACCCTGTATAAATTAGGGCACATTTCAAGTAAATTAGATTGAGGATAAGTTTCATACTGTTCATAAAACACTCCAGGTACTCGGATCTGCACTTGTTTCTATATAACTTTGATGAAGAAGAGCCAGTATTTCTTTGTGCAATTGACTAGCATACAAAGATCCATTTTGTCATCGAATGAGGTTCCACTGACCTGCTGAAGTCGAAACACGACAGGGATTTTCTTTTCAGAACAGGCAGCGATCAGATTATCAGGAAGCAGCTGACTGGCTGACAGAAACTGGTCATCACGGCCCTGGTCAATTAAAATGTCCAATTCAGGACCGGAGTATGAGGCAGCCAATACTGTGGCATCATATGCCTAAAACAAGGTACCATTAAAATTCATTAAATTTGCACAACAGCTCAAATCAAATACCTCACATATGTTCATCACCTTTAACATGCATTCCTAATACAGCATATTTGCATTTAGCCACGCCCACAAAATCCATAAAAGACCAAGCTCAAACAGGGCTTGAAATACTTAAATCTTATTAAACAACACATCACATATGTTCCCATCTCTTTACCTCCCAGGTGGACTTTTCAGGTCCCAGGTAGCCAGAAAAAGCCTTTTGTCCCCAAGCACACTGCATTGGGTTACAGATTGGGGCAAAAGCAGAAACAGCCTGCAAAAACAAATTTTATAAGCGTTTAAATCCATGTGTAATATTATCTGCTCCTCAATAACTCAAAAACAAGTCACCTATAAAAACCTGGACATAATGTTTTTTGTTAGTGCAAGGATCAGGAATAAGAAGCTCTAGAGTTTAAAAAATATATAATAGTACAAAAGGAAATAAGCTTAACATTTGGATTATTCCCATAAACTTATACTAGAACTAGAGTGGTCTGTAGAATTCATTTGTTGTCCTGTTGTATACTGTTTGAGCAAACACTGCTGATGTGTTAAAATCCTACCTTGTATTTCCCAGGATTCTTCAGTGCACAGATAAGAGCGCCGTGACCACCCATAGAATGGCCCGAGATGGACATCTTCTCCGGATCAACAGGGAAATTAGAGTTTATTAAACGTGGCAGCTGAGAGAGAGAGAGAGAGAGAGAGAGAGAGAGAGAGAAGAGTGTGAATAGTGAAGCCAAATATTTCCATACACTGTGGCTAAAGATGTTCAATCTCCACACATTTCATGTTATTTTTTAAGGAAGTCATTTAGGTGCACACATGCTAATGCTAGTTAGGCTAGAGAAGGGTGCATGCTCATACCCACCTCTTCGGTGACATAAGAATACATGCGATAGTTGGTCTTCCATGGCTCCTGTGAAGCATCGACATAAAAACCAGCTCCTGTACCAAAATCCCAGCTTTCATCTTCTCCTTCAATATTGCAGCCACCTACCAGGATGAAAGACCTCAAATTTTTAAACGTTAAGTAAAGATGTGTAGAAATATTTGCATAAGCCAAATCATATAAAATTTTCACTTTATTTAAAGATGTTTCAGAAACATGGATGTTTTTCCTACTTGCATGTTTATCATCCATAAAGTACAAAGGGCATTCCTGACACAACTCATTTGCATTTATCAATGCCAACAAAACTCCATAAAAGGTCAAATGAACACAGGGCTGGGAGCATAAAATGTCTAGTAACAGTGAAAGAAAAAGCAGAAAGCAATTATAATATAATAGTGTAACAGCAGCTGAACTGGTCGAAATCTACATTAAAATTATGTGACATGAAATTAGTTAAGGAAAAAAAGATTACTATTCTATGACTGTCTTGGATGATGTACTGGAAGCGTTACACAGCATCATCATCTTATGTTTAAATTTTGCACACTGTATACACTGTATATTTTCTGAAATCACAAGAATCTTCATGAATAGCAAAAGTTCTTGTGTAAATGCTGCTACAAACAATTTCTGAACAAATGGGTCCATAACCAGCTTGATAAACGAGGCCTAATGTGTGTCTGAGTGTGTGTGTGGGTGCAAATCTGCCTTTCACTCACGTGGGCTTGTATCTGGGGCGACGATGATGATGCCGAGCTCAGAAGCAGCACGTTGGCAACCTGATTTAGTGATAAAATTCTGCTCAGTGCATGTTAGTCCTGTAACACAGAAACACATACATGCTTGTCTTACTGTCCTGGTCAGGGTCTTACTCTTCTTCCCTTTGCCTAATTACCAATCCAGGTAATTAAAGCTATATCTAAATATAAATCTCAGTTAGTTTGGTTTTTCAAAACTGCCAGATATTCCTATCCTTGTGGGGACATTTAGACAATTTGAAAGAAGGCTTTAAAATACCGGACAGCCAATACAGCACCGGGCATTTTCCACTTTCAGCCTTAGGAGGAAGATAGATGCCAAATTTCATCTTGCACTTTAGTTCGGAGCTGAAAAAGAAACGAAAAACAAAGAATTGGTGAAGCTGTAGCACATATGTTTGGATTGTGTTTAGTTACAACAATGATATAATTTTTTTGGTATTTTAGCCAGTGCCTTTTCGCCCTTGATGCCATGTGGAAAATCCATGCAACTAAGACCAACATTTGGACCTCCACAAATCTTTAGGAGTAATTTCCAAACAACTTGAACAAATGTTCAAGAAGGAGACAAAATAACTCCAGGTCCAACTGAACCCCAAACCAAGGAACTAGTGAAGGAGTTGGAGGCATCAAGTCCCAAGGTATGTACATCCACCATTAAGAGAATCAGGTCAAAGGCCCTACTTTACAACTGTCATAAAAATGCATATGATCAAAAGGACGAAGTGATCCTCCTAGCCTTCTAAAGGACTGTTCACTGGTTAGAGGAAGCAAAAGATTTGCCTGTTTGGCCATAATGACCAGCTCTGTGCATGGAGAATAGGGGTGAAGCTTTGTATCTGAACAACACCATCGCAACTGTAAATGTTTGGGTGGGGGTGGGTTGGTCAAGGTGTGGATTGTTTTGCTAGAAAAGAGACTGGCACGCTTCAGAAATTAGACAGGATCATGAGTAATTGTCTAGAAGTACTGAAGCAAAAGATCATAAAACTAGCCAAAAAGTTCAAACTAGATTGGGTCTTCCAGCAGGACGATTATCTTCAAACAAGGCTTGATCCATATCGGTTTTTAAGTGTTGCTTTTAGGAACTTTAACTTCCGTCTGTGTCACCTGTCATCATGTGAGCACCGAAATCAGTAACCTCAATTCTGCTGATATGACAGTATGTGATATAGAAGCTCTGCATAGACGGTTTGCCCGCTATTACACACTTTTCAACCACTGAGGGCTTCTTGCATATACATTGTCAGGAGTGTGCAGAAATATACACACCTACTCCTGCATAAGCAAAACCAGATCAGTCCCATTCAATATATATAAACACACGTATGCACGGTTTACTCTCAAAATTATGTGGTTAATAAATGGGGTCCCAGGTTTGTTCCTTTTAGTTCCAGTGAAGGAAAACTGTAATGCTACAGCTTTCTTTATTCTATACAATTACGTTCTTTCAACTTTCTGACAACATATGGGTCTGGGTCTGTTCAGGGGTGCACAAACTTTTGGCCATGTAATGTTAATGAACTAGAATTTTTATCTCGAATCACATATATCTGTACTATTATAGACTGGGCTTTCTATTATATTACTGGGCTTACTGTTAGCCCTTAAATTTTTGTTCTTTACTTGAATTCAAATGTCTAGCTAACATATCATGGATGACGGCTCATCAGCTGAAACTTAATCCAAGCAAAACTGAACTACTGGTTATCACAGATGATTCATCCCCAGCCCAGGATCTCGCGATATCTCTGAACAATTCTCTGATCTCTCTGTTAGCCAATGCTCGCAACATTGGGGTCAAACATCCATGGACAATCAACTGTCTTTTTCCTCCCATGTTACTCATGTCACATGCTCATGTCGGTTTCTTCTGTACAACATCAGAAGGAATCGGCCATTTTTATCCACACAGGCTGCTTGTTTAGACTGGTCATTTCGAGACTGGACTACTGCAGCTCTCTACCCCTGAATGCAATTCGTCCTCTGCAAATGATCCAAACTGCAGCTGCGCGACTTCTTTTCAACCTACCCAAGTTCTCCCACACCACCCCACTGCCGCTCCTCCACCGGCTTCTGGTAGCTACACACATCAGATTGAAAACACTGGCGCTTGCCTACAAAGCCAAGAATGGACCAGCACCATCTTACCTCAAAACTCTTATTTCTCCTCACACTGCACCTCACTCCTCAGATCTACCACTACTACCACTGCTCCACTGGTGCCACCATCTCTCAGGATAAGAGGTAGGTCTACATCAAGACTTCTCTGTTCTGGCACCGAGGTGGTGGAATGAACTTCCCCTAGACATCTGAACAGCTGAGTCACTGACTGTCTTCAAATGACGAGTGAAGACCTACCTCTTCCTGAAACACTTCATATATTGTTGCATGTTGATATATATATATACACATATATATATATAAAAAAAAAAAAACTGATGGTATCATAAGTCCATCACCTATTGAACCAGGGTTAATGTATTCATTGACAGAGACTTCAAAGCACTCTTGTACATAAGCGTCTGTCAAATAAATTCATCAGTTTATCACAGTATAGAAAAGTCACTGAGGAAGAGACAGGAGTCAGAGCTAGAGGTAGCAGAGCTGAAGATGTTGAGGTTCTCTTTGGGAGTGACAAGATTGGACAGGATTAGGAACGAGTACATCAGAGGGACAGCTCATGTTGGACGTTTGGGGGACAAAGTTAGGGAGGCCAGATTAAGATGGTTTGGACATGTTCAGAGGAGGGAGAGTGAGTATATTGGTAGGAGAATGTTGGACATGGAGTTGCCAGGCAGGAGGCAAAGAGGAAGGCCAAAGAGGAGGTATATGGATGGAATTAATGAGGATATGAAGCTAGTGGGTGCAAGGGTTGAGGATGCAGAAGATAGGGATAGGAAGGGAAAAGCCGGAAAAACCCTGAAGGGAAAAGCCGAAAGAAGAAGAAGATCACAGTGTAGAAAATGATTCTTTATGTGCAGGAGAAAGATGAAATAAAATCAATGACATGAAAGGACATGTTTACCTGTCGTGCTCGAACACTTTCTGGTATCCACCGCAGCACTTATTGGAGGACACTTGCGTTAACGCCATGGCTTGCTTCAATCAAAACAAACACATTTATCAGAACATAAATACAATTATGATTATCGACCATTTCTTTCACATGCTTTCAAATATTGTGCAAATACTGTCATTGCTTAGAGTAAATTTCACACCTGCAAAAACAGTCTACTTCTATAACCACATCTAGTCCACTACAAACGGTGCATAATTCTACTGACTTATACCCAAACTAGTGCACATATGAAGGGACTCCGCAGCTGTTTGGGATACCGCCGTAAAGTTACAAAACAGAACATAAACCATAACCTAGGGGTTTATAGGGGTTTAGATCAGATGAAATCAGGAAATATAGCCGACAATAAAAAACCAACGCAGGCTTAAATAAAGGCAAATTCTAATCGTAGCTTGCAGATGCATGAACTGAAACGAAAAACTAAATGATTTCAGCTCAGGCTAGCTACCAGGCTTACCACAGATTAAAAAGCTGTAATAAGCGACTATTCAAAGCAAACATCCAAGAAAGTTAGCGCTAGTCACACCTTTTCTGGTTTTGTTCCTAACAAACTTGTGGACAAAGCAGATTTATTACTTCTGCAGCTCCTGTCTTGACGCTGGTGTCAACGAGGTTCAGCGTTCCCCACTGACGTCACGACGTCGCGGCGCGGCGTGTTTGCGTCACCGTCACGTAGCTGCCATGTTAGCTGTTGTAATACCGCAGGGGTATAACCAATGACTGACTCTAGGGGTGGGTGGTACAACAGGGTTTGGAAAGTGCCTCAGAAGCCCTCCAAGGCAATGTTTGCTGTAAGGTAACCAGGAGCCACACATGCCAAAGCTGATATTAAATATCAACATGTATTTGTTCTGAATTCCAAATATATCACAGGCAAAACACATACTATAGATAGATACTTTATTCATCCCAGTGGGAAATTTACATCTTCCAGCATTATCCACAAACATAGGTAATAAGGCATGCAATAAATACTAAAAAATACTAAATACTAAAAATTTAAAGGTAATAAAAATAATAAGGTGTAAGGTTCCTGTGCAAATCAGAGTGTTTTAAAGAGCCCTGTGCAAACCGGAGTGTATGGTGCATTGTGTACAGTTTATTTGTAGTACAGTTCAGGACAGTGAATAATGTCAGCACTGGCTTGGAAATAAAGAGTTGCATGGCATCAAGGAGGAACATCCTGTCTGTCAGTGGAGCAGGGCAGTGACAGCAACTCCTCTGTCTGGAGATGATGCTGTGCAGTGGATGCAGTAGATTGTCCATGATTGACAGGAGCCTACTCAGCGGCTGTCCAACTCTGAGCCCACAATCAAGCCTGCCTTCCTCACCAACTTGTTCAGACAACAGTCTGATAAAATATTTGCAGCAGCTTTTTGCAGATGTTGAAGGACGCCAGCTTTCTAAGGAAGTACAACCGGCTCTGTCCTCTCCTGCACAGAGCACCCGTGTTAGCAGTCCAGTCTATTCTATCATCCAGTTGTACTCCCAGGTATTTGAAAGGTATTTGTATTACAATTTGCTGATTTAAAAATGGGGGGAATATGAATATGACGACTGAAAGATGCCCATTTGGAATCCAGGGGTTTTCCCCCTTTTTTGTGTAGGATTTGCACTAGATGATGGAGTGTGGCTGTGGGGTTTAGTGTTTATTCTGCCACATGAGCATTAGTAAGATCTGGCACTAATGTTGGGATAACCAGAAGGCCTGGTGTGCAGTTGATGTTCCAGTTCATCCCAGATGTTTATTTGACAAATGCTGAGCTTGCTGCTGCTTTATTGTACTGAGCAAGAGTACAATACAGTGACTTGCATGGTCATCACAGACATCTGATTCCATATAAAAGGCTCCTCATTAGATTGTGCAAAAAAGGCCCTGATGTATAAAGGACTGATTTATGTTCAAATCCCAGCAGTGCCTGGCTTGTATATTGGTGTAGAATCTGTGCCATCTAACCCTTTCTTATACTCTGAGATGAAACACCACTCCAGCAAGCCAAGATGGATTCAGAGCCACACTGCATACAAAATTCTGAGGCTTTGCATAGATGAAAGAAAAGCTTGTCGGTTCGTGTAATGCCGCTTGCTATTTACGGAAAAGCAGCTGTCCAACGAACAGGAAAAACACTATGCAACAATTGAAGTGAATTTGGCTGAACCTGAGAAGAAACACCATGCATCTGTAGGCTCTGTGGTGAACTTGATATCTGTTAGACTTCTAGGCTTGTAGTTTGGGCTATTCAATCATTCTGGGCTCCATGGCATTGCATAGGTGAAAGAAATCCTTGTGGGTTCAGGTCACGTCGGTGGCAATCAACAGGAAAGCACCTGTCCCTTGAACAGGCAAACGCTATGCAGTCCGTGAACTTGGATGAACCTGAGAAGAAACACCATGCCCCAGAGCATCTGTAGGCTCAGTGGTGACCTTGATAGCTGTTAGATTCTAGGCTCGCAGTTGAGGCTATTCAGTCCTTGTGGGTTCTTTGCTCTTATGCATTGCATTGGTGAGAGAAAATGCTTTTGCGTTCAGGTCCCGTCAGGCCTGTGCTGCATGCTGATTTCAGTCGCCGTCAACAGAAAAGCAGCTGTCTATTGAGCATGCAAGCACTAGGATGGCCAGGAATTTGGATGAAGCTGAGAAGACACACCACACCACCCTAAAGCAGGCACAAGCTCTGTGGCACAATGGCTCGTGCGTTGGACTTTTAGGCTCCTCAGTGAGGCCATTCAAAGGTTGTGGGTTTGAGTCCCACCAGAGTTGCTTGGTTTGTAGGTTAGCTTCTCCACCTCATGATGCACCTGTTGTTGATATGGTTGCTAAGGCTCTGGCCAGAGATAGATGAGTATGTTCTTGAATGTCTGCTGATTCATACATGTTTGTGATTGCTCATATGTGCAGGATCCATGCCATCAATGGTGGTTGTTCAACTATGTTGTCTTTCTCTGAATCTGACATTACAGAATGTGCCTCCAATAAATGGTCGAACGGATGTTCTGCCTGCAACTTTTATTTTGCATGCTCCTGGAGTAAATCTTGGTGAGTCACCATATAGGTGAGGCACAACACAGGTGATGCAGTGGCTTGTGGTGCTGTGGCTTAGTTGGTTAAAGGTCCTGTCTTGTAAACAGGAGATCCTGGGTTCAAATCCCAGCAGTGCCTGATTCATCTGTGGGTGTAGAAGCAATGCCTTCCTTTACTATGTAGAAAGTAGAGGTGATCTGTTACTTCTACAGATATTTAAAAAAAAAAATCCAGTTCAAACAGTTTAATTGCAGTTTAAACAGGACTTCCTGTACAGGGTGTAATCACAGATGTCTAAGAGGATGTAGTGGGCATACTCGCTACTTCCGGTGTCAACTTGACATTGTATGAGTTGTTGCTACTGTGCAAGAACCCAAATGTATAACACGCCTTTTTTTACTCGTTCTTCATTTGATTTAGGCACGATCAATGGGATTGAATCAAGAAAAATATGGACGATGATATCATGATGATATAATGATATATAATTATATAACACGATAGCTCTGTTGTACCCATTTAGAACCTGGGTATAGCTAATATTATGAAAATGTAGTACATATAAACTTGCAAATGATCCTCAGAAACACCGTCACTATGAGTTAACAGGAGGGATTTGCTGAGCACAGAGGAAGACGGCTCCTAAATGATAAAGCCTGAACACATACCGCCTACGGTTTTTATTTTAATACTCAAGTTTGTTTCTGTGATTACAGATGGGGCGCAATGTGATAAGTAATATATTTCTTTTTTCGGCAAGTAATACGTCAAAAGTAATACTTTATATCAAAAAATAAAAAGTAATATATTTACTGAGAGTAATATTTCACATATTACTACACTCTCGGTGAGAAAATATATTCCATGAAACGTGATTCCTTTCAATCGAGCATGTACATTCCTGTAATTGTAACAATTGGCAGCCCTTCCTTTCCTTAATTTGACCAATAATACCACTGTAGATATATTTTACATGCTTTTTTGGGATGCAAATTGGGAACAACAGCAACCCAGCCACGAAGTGGTAGGCCACGTAAAATCACAGAGTGCTGAGGCACACAGTGATTCAATAGCAACAGACCTCCAAAGTTCATGTGGCCTTCAGATTAGCTCAAGAACAGTGCATAGAGAGCTCCATGGAATGGGTTTTCATGGCTGAGCAGCTGCATTCAATCCTTACATCACCAAGTGCAAAGTGTTGGATGCAGCCGCTACTGGACTCTAGAGCAGCGGAGACGTGACGTGTTCCCTGGAGTGGCCAATCAGGCTTCTCGGTCTGGCAACCCGATGGACGAGTCTGGGGTTGGCGGTTGCCAGGAGAACAGTACTTGCCCGACTGCATTTTGCCAAGTGTAAAGTTTGGTGGAGGGGGATTATGGTGTGGGGTTATTTTTCAGGGGTTGTGCTTGGCCCCTTAGTTCCAGTGAAAGGAACTCGTAAGGCTCCAGCATACCAAGAAATTTTGGACAATTTCATGCTCAGTTTTGGGGATGGCCCCTTCCTCTTCCAACGTGACTGCGCACCGGTGCACAAAGCAAGGTCCATAAAGACATGGATGAGTGAGTTTGGTGTGGAGGAACTTGACTGGCCTAAACAGAATCCCGACCTGAACCTGATAGAAGACCTTTGGGATGAAATAGAGCGGGTACTGCGAGCCAGGCCTCCTCGTCCAACATCAGTGCCTGACCTCACAAATGTGCTTCTAGAGGAATGGTCAAAAATTCCCATGAACACACTCTTAAACCTTGTAGAAAGCCTTCCCAGAGGAATTGAAGCTGTTATAGGTGCAAAGGGCGGGCCAGCTCCATATTAAACCCTACTGATTAAGAATAGGATGTTGTTAAAGTTCATGTGCATGTAAAGGCAGGCGTCCCAAAACTTTTGGCATTATAGTGTATGTTTGTGATTGCTCAATATGTCCAGGTCCAAGCTAGCCTCATATGAATGGTAGTAGAAGCATTCGGACATGCATGCCTTGCAGGATCAGCATTTGTTCAGGATGACTAGGTTAGCTTTTTCGAATCTGACATCAAAGAATGTACTTCCAGTAAATGGTCGAACAGATGTTCTGGCCTGCTCCTTGTATTTTGCATGCTCCTCTAGTAAGTCGTGGTTTTAACCAAGAGTCACCGCACAGGTGAGGAACATCACAGGCACTAGTGCAGCTGCATGCTCGACCTGTGGCGCTGTGGCTTAGTTGGTTAAAACGCCTGTCTAGTAAACAGGAGATCCTGGGTTAAAATCCCAGCAGTGCCTGGCTTGTATGGTGGTGTAGAAGCTGTGCCATCCAACCCTTTCTTACACTGAGATGAAACACCACTCCAGCAAGCCAAGATGGATTCAGAGCCACACTGCATAGAAAATTCTGAGGCATTGCATAGATGAGAGAAAAGCTTGTGGGTTTGTGTAATGCCGCTTGCTATTTATGGAAAAGCAGCTGTCCAACGAACAGGAAAAACACTATGCAGTCAGTGAATTTGGCTGAACCTGAGAAGAAACACCATGCATCTGTAGGCTCTGTGGTGAACTTGATATCTGTTAGACTTCTAGGCTTGTAGTTTGGGCTATTAAATCATTCTGGGCTCCATGGCATTGCATAGGTGAAAGAAATCCTTGTGGGTTCAGGTCACGTCGGTGGCAATCAACAGGAAAGCACCTGTCCCTTGAACAGGCAAACACTATGCAGTCCGTGAACTTGGATGAACCTGAGAAGAAACACCATGCCCCAGAGCATCTGTAGGCTCAGTGGTGACCTTGATAGCTGTTAGATTCTAGGCTCGTAGTTGAGGCTATTCAGTCCTTGTGGGTTCTTTGCTCCTATGCATTGCATTGGTGAGAGAAAATGCTTTTGCATTCAGGTCCTGTCTGGCCTGTGCTGCATGCTGATTTCAGTCGCCGTCAACAGAAAAGCAGCTGTCTATTGAGCATGCAAGCACTAGGACATCCAGGAATCTGGATGAAGCTGAGAAGACACACCTCGCCACACTAAGGCAGCTACAGGCTCTGTGGCGCAATGGATAGCGCGTTGGACTTCTAGGCTCCTCAGTGAGGCCATTCAAAGGTTGTGGGTTCGAGTCCCACCAGAGTCGCTTGATTTTTAGGTTAGCTTCTCCACCTCATGATGCGCCTGTAAACAAATCTGTTGTTGATATGGTTGCCAAGGCTCTGGCCAGAGATAGAAGAGTATGTTCTTGAATGTCTGCTGATTCGTACATGTTTGTGATGGCTCATATGTCCAGGATCCAAGCCATCAATGGTAGTAGATGAATTCTGACATGCATGCCACTGCAGGATCAGCATTTGTTCAGGATGACTACGTAGTCTTTCTCTGAATCTGACTTTACAGAACGTGCATCCAATAAATGATCGAACGGACGTTCTGCCTGCAACTTATATTTTGCATGCTCCTGGAGTAAATCTTGGCGAGTCACCATACAGTTGAGGCACAACACAGGTGATAGTGCGCCTGAAGCAATAGCCTGTGGCCCTGTGGCTCAGTTGGTTAAAGTTCCTGTCTTATAAACAGGAGATCCTGGGTTCAAATCCTAGCAGCGCCTCATTTATTTGTGGGTGTAGAATCAATGCCTTCCTTTACTAAGTAGAGGTGAGCTGTTACTTCTACAGATATTAAAAAAAAAAAAATCCAGTTTAATTGCAGTTTAAAACACTAGACATACGTGGTAAAACATAAACAAAACCTGAACCTAGCATGGACATAACAAAACGAAACCTAAACACAAAACCACGGTACAGTTAACAATCACCAACAAAGACATAAACACAAGGATCCCTATATATAGGGCAAAACATTAGGACTAATTGGAAACAGGTGACACAATCAGGAAAGAGAACAATAGGCAGGGAACGACAAGACACACAAAGAAGCAGGCTTCGGAATATCACCTGCCAGCGCCCTCCTCAGGCCTGGCAGGGAACTGTCCAGCTGTTCCTGACAGCGACGCCTCAGTCTGTGGATTGAAGAAAGATGGTGGAGGAGCCGAAGTCTGACCCTGTTTTTATATGAAATTTAAAGGGGACTGAGGTGATCATGAATTTGTGTACATTTTATGGAATATCTCAGAATATTTAGGAGGGCTGAGTAGAAATGTTAGGGGGGCCTAGCGACACCCATGCTAGACCAACTAATCATTTTAATCATATGCTGGATTTAATTATATCACATGGAACAGATGTCACTGATATAGATATTCTACCTCAAAGCGATGATATCACAAACCATCACCTCTTAGTGTACACTCTACCTGTAAAACATATTAGCCATGTCTCTCCATGTTATTGATTTGGTAGAACTTATTCCGACCACTAAAGACAGATTCACAAGTAATCTGCCGGATCTGTCTCAATTTCTTAGTAGACCCCTAAATGCAGATGATCTAGATGAAGTGACTAACAGCATAGGCACTATTTTCACCAGCACATTAGACACTATTGCCCCCATCAGATTAAAAAAAAGTCAGAGATAAAACACCTGCACCATAGTATAATAGTCATACTCACACTCTCAAGAGAGCAACCCATAACCTTGAGCAAAAGTGGAGAAAAACTAAATTAGAAGTTTTTAGAATTGCATATAAAGACTGTATGTCCAGCTATAGACAGGCTCTAAAAGCTGCTAGGGCCAAGCATCTGAGCAAACTGATAGAAATAAACCAAAACAATCCCAGATTCTTATTTAGTACAGTGGCTAGACTAACAAAACATCAGATATCTAAGAGAGTATTCCATTACAGTTTAGTAGTGAGGACTTTATGAATTTCTTCACCAAAAAACTGATAGTATCAGGAACAAAATAATGGATGTTCAACCTTTGACAGCACCTTGTGATCCAGTCCCACCTAAAGCTCCACATCTAGAGCTACAATGCTTTACAGGTATAGGACAGGAAGAGCTGTATAAGCTTATCACCACGGCTAAATCAACAACGTGTTTGTTAGATCCAATTCCAACTAGATTGTTGAACAAAGTGATACATACAGCTAGAGAGCCTCTCCTCAACATTAGTTCCTCGTTATATTTAGGCCACATCTCTAAACCTCTCAAGTTGGCAGTTATTAAGCCTTGTCTTAAGAAACCTAAACTAGACCCTAATGAATTATCAAATTACAGACCGATTTCAAACCTTCCGTTTATATCTAAAATATTAGAAAAGGTTGTGTCTGCTCAAGAATGCTCCTTCTTACAGGAAAACAATATCCTTGAAGAATTTCAGTCAGGTTTCAGGCCCCATCATAGTACAGAAACTGCGCTAGTTAAAATCACAAATGACTTGTTTTTAGCTTCGGAACAAGACTGTATCTCAATATTAGTCTTACTTGATCTTAGTTCTGCATTCGACACTTTAGATCATGACATTCTCGTAGATTGCTTACAAAATCATGTCTGATCGATACCATTTTGTTTATTTAAATGGAGAACTGTCCAGTGTAAAGCTAGTGAAATACTGTGTCCCACAAGGATCAGTTTTAGGACCTCTGCTGTTCTCAATATACATGCTTCCCTTGGGCAACATCATTGAAAGACAGTGAAAGATCTGGGTGTAATATTAGACAGCAACTTGTCTTTTGAAAATCATATTTCCAATATTACAAAAACAGCCTTCTTCCACCTTAGAAATATTGCCAAGCTTAGAAACATCTTATCTGTATCTGATGCAGAAAAGCTAGTTCATGCATTCATGACCTCCAGATTGGTCTATTGTAATGCATTACTAGGTGGTTGTCCTGCTTCTTCAATAAACAAGCCACAGTTGGTCCAGATTGCAGCCGCCAGAGTTCTTACCAGGTCAAGAAAATATGACCATATAACCTCAATATTATTATCCCTGCATTGGCTACCTGTTAAGTTTAGAATTGATTACAAACTATCACTACTTACGTACAAGGCACTAAATGGTTTAGCTCCCACGTATCTAGCCAGTCTTCTAACACGTTACAATCCATCATGCTCCATAAAACCAAAAATGTGGTTTTCTGGTAGTTCCCAGAATATCAAGGTCTACAAAAGGGGGTAGAGCATTTTCATATTTAGCTCCTAAACTTCAGAATAGCCTTTCTGACAGTGTCCGGGGCTCAGACACAGTCTCCCAGTTTAAACGTAGATTAGAGACATATCTCTTTAGCCAGGCATACACATAATACATCCCATAATCTTGTACTCCAGTACCTCCGATTCAATGCACATTATCATCAGTGCTTGCTAACATTATTAACAGCAGCTACGCTAATTCCTTTCCACTTGTTTCCCTTTTTCTACCCATCCCGAGGCATCTAGAGATTGTGCCAGCTCCAGTAGACCTTCAGTGAGAAGAGGCCAACCCTGCGAGGATCCTGAGGCATCCAGAGATGGACCAGCTCCAGCTGGTTTCTGCTTCATGAGGATTTGTATATTCAAAGCAATGGTGCCAACCCTATGTGGACTTTGAGGATGACAACAACCTTCTAATTAATACACACACTAAAATTCTACATACAGTATGCAGAAAGGACATCGTTCATAATCACACTGTTCATAATAATTTATAATCACACTCTCTGGTGTCATGAGGATGAGTTCCCTTTTGAGTCTGGTTCCACTCAAGGTTTCTTCCTCATACCATCTAAGGGAGATTTTCCTTGCCACAGTCGTTTCAGGCTTGCTCACTAGGGATGATTTTTATGTTTTTTTTTGTTTCATATGTTCTGTAAAGCTGCTTTTGTACTTTGTTAAAAGGTCATCACCATATTGCAATTTTACATTATTTTCCATTCAGCTTTAATATAAAATATATATATATAATGGGTGTCTTATCCCTATCATTATGTTTTATATTTTTTTAAACATTTTTTCAGTGTGAAACATTTTCATGTTAAGAAGACATCATGGGTATGTCAGAGTCACTATCCCTTTTCCATGTTAATTATTCTAAGCTTATAGCTAATTTATGTATTTTGAATATGTTTTAGCTTTGACCTGGGGTGAACTTGATTTTCCCAAACCTTTATCAGTGTGCTTCAACAAAGCACTGATTCTCAGAGAATTCAGCTGCAGGGGTCTCACAGATCTTACACTGCTCTGATCTGACCTGACCTTGACTTTAACTTCAACTTTAAAGGAGTTACAATGGACGCTGCTGTGCAGACCCTATCTATTTCTGATAAGACTTGCAATACTAAGAATTTTACTGTTAATTCATTAGCTACACAAAGACTATTCATGCTTAACACACACACACAAACAATGTGTCCTTCTTGTGAACCTTACTTCATTAAACCAATAACAGAAATGGTGTTCAAAACTACTCATGATGTCACCTCATCCTTTTACAATCACATAAATTCATTTAGGCCACACACTATACAAATGAAATTGAATTGAAATTGAATTGAATTACAGTTTCAGTGCTTTTAATGAAAAATCTGTTTAAGAATAGCGTTTGGCGTTTCTTTTAGATGTTAAGTTATATTTTAATAGGTTGTAGTTGAACTTCAAACTTACAAGGCTGGTAAGTTACGATATTGAGCCTGCAGAGGCCACTCTTTCCTTTCCTTTCCTTTCCCGTCCTTTCCCGTCCCGTCCCGTCCCGTCCCGTCCCTTCCCTTCCCTTCCCTTTTCCCTGTTGAAGCCTCAACTTGCAGTCAGACAATAATTCATAATACGGCATTTTAGCTGAGGACTGAGGAGAGGTAATCACCAGACTAATCTTATCAGTGTATTAATGACTAGTATGTCAATTTTTATTTAGTTGAATGAGCATATCCTGTTTTCCAGGACCGCAAAATCTGTAAAATTCATTGGCGGCATGTGCCACAGTAGTGAACAAACTTAGGAATTTCCCTGGATATGATTAAGTCTGTAACTCTATGTCTGCATGCTGCCCTGCAATGGACTGGTATTCAGGGTGTATTTCAACCAAGTGCCCAGTATTTTTAGGACAGGCTCGGGGTTTCTACATGCAACACTACCCGCAACACTACCTTACAAGAGGCCTCTATACCCAGATCTACTGAATGTTTACATTTATCTTCATGTATATTAGCACCTTTGGAATTATATTTGTATATTTAATAGAATTCACTGTTTACACTTACTCAGATGTACATTCATTCAGATGTTTCAATATATTTTCATTGGTTTATTTATATCTATTTATTACAAGTACACTGCTGGTACCGTCACACAAAATCTGTTCTATATTGCACTATTGACTGCATGACAATGTAAACACTTGATAAGAGAGAAGAGAAACGGTATTTTGATTCCTCTGTATATCTGCACATATGGTGGCATTGACAAATAAAGAACCTTGAACCTTGAACTTGAACTACCTGTTGCATCACCATGCCATCTGATTTACTGCTGCCTTTTAAAGTTAAATCAATGTTAATTTGAGTTCTAACATCATCAAATTACAGAGAATGTAAGCAATATGTCTTAATTATTATTTTTTTTAAACTGTATTGTTACCTAATGTCACTTTCTGAAATCCACACCTTCTTACCAAGCTTATCTTCATATCATCCACAGCAATAGGCAGTACATGTGAACCCAAAAATTCTATCACACAGTCGACCATCAGCTACCGAGTATGAAAAGGTAGGCCTTTTGGTAAAATTATTAAAATTTTTATTTAAAATATATTGATAATCTTAAAAATATTTTCTTAGATTTTTACCTTTGTGCTGCAAACTAGCAAATATTTTAACAATAAGGAATTAGAACATTACAAGCTATGCATCCTTTGCTTACATCCAAGCTTCCATATAAATAATATTTATATTGAATAGTCATTAAGATGGATGAATTATAAATAAATCTAAGTGTTTATTGATTTGCTGTTGAGACTAGTTCAATTGGATTTGTCCTTCTGCACCACATTTTTTTGGCACAGCTAACACAGTATTGTGCCTTGTTCAATAAGCTGTCCAGGCTGAAATCTGCTGAACAAACCATTAAGGTTGGACACAAATCCTCAAAGAACAAGCTTTAGCCACTTTGAGATGACTTGGTACTTTCTGAAATGCAGAAAAATTTGGTTCCTGACAAAAACGTCATGTGTACTTTTTTCGCAACTTTAGCCACTTTGGGTTGTATGGGCAAGTTTGTTTATGGTAATGAAATCAAAGTTTAATCACTACTGTATAAATGTTACATAGCACATCAAACTTTTTAAAGCCATCTCAAACAAGGAAGGACATGAAACATTCCATGATATGGACCTTAAGCAGTCCTTTTTTTGCATGTTCTCCATGTGCTTCTGGAGTCTTCTCAGGACACTCTGGTTTCATTACTGAGTCCAAAGACATGAGCTGTAGGCTGATTGGCATCTTTAAAATGTGTGTGGTTGTGTCTTGTGATGGGTTGGCACCACTGCTTTGCACACTGAATCCTCTGTGATAGGCTCCAGGTTCTACAGGACCCTGTGTAGGATACGTGTTACAGAACAAAAGGATAGGTCCAATGTACAGAGAGTCAAAGCATGCATGCATACACATCACAGATATTTTACAATATGGCAACTATTTATGGCAAATCATGACTGCACTTACTGTTGTGTTTGATAAACTGACTCCTTATTTACTTATCTTTCCATTCAGGAAGTTGAGGCAATGGTAGAAATTAGCCTAAATAAAAAAATACACAGATCAGGTATAACATTATGAGCAGTGAGAGGTGAAGTGAATAACACTGAGGATCTCCTCATCATGGCACCTGTTAGTGGGTGGGCTATATTAGGTAGCAAGTGAACATTTTGTCCTCAAAGTTGATGTGTTAGAAGCAGGAAGGGCCAAATTGTGATGGCTAGACGACTGGATCAGAGAATCTCCAAAACTGGTCTAAATCAAAATCTCCATCTCCCGGTCTGCAGTGATCAGTATCTATAAAGAGGGGTCCAAGGAAGGAACAGTGGTGAACCGGCGACAGGGTCATGGGTGGCTAAGGAGTGAAGGCTGGCCTGTGTAATCCAATCCTACAGACAAGCTACTTTTGCTCAAATTGCTGAAGTAGTTAATGGTTCTGATAGAAAGGTGTCAGAATACACAGTGCATGAAGGGTCAGGGCCGTTTTGGCAGCTAAAGGGGGACCAACACAATATTATAAAGTTATGCCTGATTGGTGTATATATGTTTAGTGTGTAGCGTCTACACAATAGAAGACCACTTGGATAGAGCTATAATTATGCATATATTTAAAAGACACAACAGTTCTCACATTGATTCACAAAGGTTGATTCTGGTTGTCAGGTTGTAAAATCCTGACCATTTCTTCTAAATTACAAAGCAGAAAAAAAAATAAATAAATCTGAGAGTAAATCTGCTTTACAGTTGCTCTGGCTTTATCAGGTAAATAATGCAAATGTAATATATATACAACAAATTCTATTAGAAATTAAAATACCCTGCTAGTGTGACTCAACTAATAATGTTGACTATTTCTGCTGCTAGACTGATTCATTCATTTGTTAAATTACTGCTCTTGACGGCTTTTTGAGGGTTAGAATATCGGGTTGCTTATTATATGCCTCCTACATATCCATAATGATTCTACCTTTCCCCCCATAGCATTCAATTTTGTCCCCTGTCTCTCATCATGAATAATAATCTCTTGTAATAAAGCGTAGGAATCATACTACTATTTAAATTGTAATCGAGTGCATTGTTCATGCACTCGATTTTCATTGTTCATGTTCACAGCTCATGCGAATGGAGATGAGTAAACGTTATAAAAGAGCTTTTCAGCTATTTTCAGCAACTTTAGGAATGCAACCTTTTTCTTCCAAATGATTCTTTGGATCTGGACCCTGGTCTCGATGAGACTTTAACTGTTTTAGAAAGGACATTATTTACATTTACATTAATTACTGTCCACTGTCACCCAAATGAGTGTGGGCTCCCTTCTGGGCCTGGTTCCTCTTATCCATTAGGGATAAATGTCAGAGATAACTTCATCATTTTTATCCTATGTTTCTGTATTTCTGTAAAGCAGCTTTGTCCATTGCTAAAAGTGCTATACAGTTAAATTGAATTGAACATTAAAAGTATTTTAGCTCTGAGACACTTATTCTGTTTGAGTAGTGATGCTGCTTTGAAACTCCAGGGTACATTAGATGAGAAAGCTCAGGTTACCTTCAACCATACAAAACATGTAGTTAATTAAAATGCATGACTATGCTAAACCCTGTAGGTTTGAATATGTGTGTGTGTGTGTGTGTGTGTGTGTGTGTGTGTGTGTGTGTGTGTGTGTGTGTGTGTCACACCAAGTGTCCCTGGGATAAGCTTCACCATAATCATGAACACATAAATCAGATACTGAAGACACATTCACCCAATATTTAGCATTATTGAGATTGAATCATGATAGCATCATGACAAATGATTAAATCAGTTCTTTGAATGATTATATAAGATAAACGAACACATGCAAAAGAACAGCTAGGCTATAAGACTCTATTCAATAAAATGAAAAAGCTTCATTTTAATGTCACACATCCAAAGCAGAAAGAAAGACCTCACAACACCTCTCTATATCTATTCATTCCTAATCATTACAGTTTACTTTTATTTTAAAGAGTCACTCTGAAGTATGATTTTCTTGCCATTTGGAGGATATTGATGTGTGTTGAATGAAAAACTAATCATTCATCTAAATCGTCTCCTGTTGTGTTTTAAGATGTGAGTCATAGCTGGGCTGTAATTGCCTCATTTTTCATGCAGACAAGCTCTGCTTTGGATCCTCTAGACATTTGAATAAAACCCTGTCTATGCCTGGTTCCTCTTTGAAATGCCCGGAAAATGTGTTCTTTTTATCTAATACGTGAGTTTTGATAATTACTTTAAACTCTGTACCAAAGGCCAGGTAAAACATGTTCGGATTGATTTTTCATAGTCAAAGAAAAAAGCTTATAAAATACAAATACTTAATGATGCTAAATAATAGATGAATCATTTGGAGAATGATTATATTGATTTATATGGCTAAATGTTCAATCTGTGTCCAGAATAATGTTTCTACACATGTAAAATTCATTAGCAATTTGGTCATGAAGTCTGAGCCTCTCCCTCCCCATCATGGCCATGTTCTACAGAGGGAGCATTGAGATCGTCTTGAGTAGCTACATCACTGCCTGGTTCAGGAATTCCACTTTCTTGGATCACAAGACCCTGAAACAGATAGTGAGGACAGCTGAGATCACCACCGCAGTCCCTCCTCTCTGTCACGGACATCTATAACACACTCTGCATCCCTGTCCTTGTCTTGCACTGTTTGCACTCGGTTGCATGTTATGCACTTTATGTGACTAGAACAACTTACTTAGCTCTTAGTCCTTATCTCTGTGTTGTTTTTAAGAAGCGCCATGGTCCTGAAGGAACCTAGTTTCATTTCACTATGTACTATGTCAGCTATATATGGATGAAATGACATTGAAAGCTTCTTGACTTCTTGAAAAAAAATTATTTGTCCATGTCAGAGTCACAGCACTGGATCCAGAGCATGACCCAGGGACCAGGAAATACACACCCTGGACTGGATGCATCTCAGGACACCACAACAGGAAATGTTATTATGATATCGAACAAGATATATGTAAGAGTATATGCTGTAAGTGTGTCCACTAGAGTGCAGTGCTCAGTCATGTTTCTGGAGTTGATTCCATCTTATCTATGAACAAAGATGCATTCCTTACCACTAACCGAAGGACCAAAGTTTTTTTTTTCATTACGATCTTTTTTTCATTACGATTTTCTCAGACTATTGTGCTTCACTTTACAGATGTGCACATTTCTACCAAAAGCTGCTTTAGCAGCTTTAACTTAGACCTCACACAGTGACTTAATGCACTGAGAACATCCAAATGTATTGCATCAGGCAATCACATGTAAGCCTGCAGATGCCTTTAGGAATTGACCACATAAACAATAACAACCTACAACAGACTGTAACAGACCACAAAATGAGCATTACAAAGCAGAAGTGTGCATTTCAGTCATGCTACCCACTGCACTGCTCTGCCACCCTGGCTGGGGCTTAATAGAGCAAATTAATGTATTTGTCACTAAAATACAAAACTAGTGCAACAAATGCACTTTAGAGCATTGTTGTGTTCTTCCAAAGATAGATATATTAATACTCGAAATCTAATAATGGACCTCTTAGAATTTCTAATGGTCTGTGGTCATTTTGTCTAGCATTTACAATGTATTTCAACCTGAAACCGACCTGAAATACAGTACATGTCTCTGTGCTTTCCAAAACCTACGCTGTATACCTGAATGATGTTCCTCTGAACACTTAATTATTAACACTTTCATTCATTGTCTACCGCTTATCCGAACTATTCTCGGGTCATGGGGAGCCTGTGCCAATCTCAAGCGTCATTGGGCATCAAGGCAGGATACACCCTGGACGGAGTGCCAACCCATCGCAGGGCACACACACACACTCTCATTCACTCACTACAGACAATTTAGAGATGCCATTCAATTTACCACGCATGTCTTTGGATTGGGGGAGGAAACCGGAGTACCCGGAGGAAACCCCCGAGGCACGGGGAGAACATGCAAACTCCACACACACGGCAGAGGCGGGAATCAAACCCCCAACCCTGGAGATGTGAGGCAAACGTGCTAACCACCAAGTCACCGTGCCCCATTATTAACACTTAAGTATTTAAAACACTTTCTCCACGCATGACTGAACTATTGCATGACAGTGGAAATGTACAGTATGCTAAATGCTTTACTGTAAAAAATAAAAATAAATCACCAGTTTTGCATGCCTCAGTTTTTACTTAATGTGTAAATGTAAATGTTTTCAGGAAAAAAAAAAATTCTGACAAGTAAAGGGCATGTCTAATTGAGGGAGAAATGTTTCAGGAGCTATATTGCAAGATGGAAAACAGAAAAATGCTCCTATAGCACAATAAAACATGTCTAATCTATCATGCTGTATAGAAATTGCTGACCTTACAATTGTAAAGTTATTACTCACATGCAAGCAATAACTGAAAAAACAAACAAACAACCAAGCAAACCCCTGAGGCTCTGCAGCAGCTGAAGAACTCAATTATATGGATTCAACCCCAAAGTAAGTTTCATCCAAGTTACTAACATAACATTTTGATTGTCTGTAGAATTTTGCTGCAGGAAAAAGGAATAAAATGAACCTGCACTGTAAAAAGTGTGAAATGTGGAAGTATGATGTGCTGTTCCTCATGTTATGGAGGTATTTTATGTTCCTCATGTTGTGCTATGGAGCTCAGAACACTGTTAACTCTTAATATCCAGGCTTAAGAAATGTGCTAGTGCATGGAAATCATGAAACTAATCTACAATCTCAATGTTTATTCACAGTTAATGAAATATATTCTCACATGTTCCATCAGTTCTCATATTAAATCCATTACATGCTTTGATGAGCAATGGCTGCTGTACAAAGGCAGATGCTGTATACATGACAGGAACGAGTGAATGAAAAGGACTTGGAAAGAGCACATGGATGGCTTAGAAGGTTGCTGTGGGAAAGAGATGGCTTTCATTTGAATCACATATATTTTTCAGATCAGATAACACATCTTCCTTTTTTTAGCACAAAAATAATTCAATAGACAGTTTGCTTATAACAAGCATGTGTTTATGGATGACTAGTAATTTATATTATTTATTGTCCTGAAACACATTTTTACATTGTATTAATAAATGTAAAAAAAAGTGTTTCAACTACTGCTATATTTAATTTATTATACTAGATTTATACTGCTTATATTATATTATTATTATTATTATTATTATTATTATTATTATAATTCATTAATTCATTAATTCATTGTCTACTGCTTATCCGAACTATACTCGGGTCACAGGGAGCCTGTGCCTATCTCAGGCGTCATTGGGCATAAAGGCGGGATACACCCTGGATGGAGTGCCAACCCATCGCAGGGCACACACACACACACACACACACATTCACACACTATGGACAATTTAGAGATACCAATCAACCTACCACACATATCTTTGGACTGGGGGAGGAAACCCCCGAGGCACGGGGAGAACATGCAAACTCCGCACACACACGGCGGAGGCGGAAATCGAACCCCCAACCCTGGAGGTGTGAGGCAAACATGCTAACCACTAAGCCACCGTGCCCCCCATCGTTATTATTATTATTATTATTATTATTATTATTATTATTTTTATTATTGTTGTTGATATTATTATTATTATTATTATTATTATTATTATTATTATTATTATTATTGATATTATTATTATTATTATTATTATTATTATTATTATTATTATTATTAACTGGCTTTTTTATTGCTTTCGTTTCTTTCTTACATGCAGTTTCTCATCCATAAATTCAGAACTCTCACATAGATGATACACTGTGCTTGTTTTTTTTAAATCATTGCCTTCATGTTTTGTTGCATCCTGTGGTGCTAGCACATTCCTCTAAAGCAGTGATCTGTGGATATGTTATTTTTCATCTGTCATCTGAAATCTCTTCAGAATCTCATCTAAACCTCACCTTGTCCGATCTCCAACCAAAAGCACATAGTCACTTTTTTCCCTATTTTTGCATATGTGAATGAAATGCAGTCAGTCACGCTAGTGCTTGGTTGCTCCAGCTTTGGAGCATCAACATCACAGGGGACATAATTATGTCCATCTGTTAAAACAATTAAAGAAGAGATAAACAATTGCAGTGCCATGGGAAAAAATCTGCTTCTCCAAGCTCCCAGAGGACATTTTGCATTTGTGATGAGTGTAGTTATCCAAATTATTCAATATCTACTTGGTTTTGGTCCAAACCAAAAACAAATCCCTCAGTGCAATACAGACTGGCACTGGATTTGTACAGGGGCCAGAAGAAAGTGGTCAGGAAGACAAACAAGATTTGAAATGATGAGGTACTTATCACTTATGGATACCTTAAAGAAGCTTTTATTATCACAGCACAGTTAAATTATTTTCTTCACATATCCCAGCTGAGGAAGTTGGCTTCAGAGTGCAGGGGCAACTATGATAGAGCAGGGAGGCTTAAGGACCTTTCTCAGTTGCACAGCAGTGGAGGTTGGTGGTACTGGGTTTTGAATCCTGATCCTCTGAGCAAGAACCCACAGCCTTAACCACTTGAGCCACCACAGCACATAACATTACAGATAACATTACAGATAACCAGCTGTAAGTTAACTTTTAATTCCTAGAGAAAAGAGATTTATATATGTGAATTTATCAATAAGGTTCTCAGATTTCTGATTATCGTAATATTTGCATCTAACCTTGGTACTTCTCATGCGGTTATAGAAGTGATAGAATCTTATATTTATGACATACTGTAGGCTTCTCACATGCGGCTGATCAACTCTGGATAATTTCATCATAATTTCTTCAGACGTTAAGATCTATAAGCGTTTAACTTATCTTGAGAAGAGTTTAAACCATTATGATGGCAAGAAAGCAGAAGTGACCCTGCGGTCTGGGTGGAGAAGACAGCATTCCTTTCTCCCCTGTGTATACAGAAATATCCTCCGGCAAGGAGCAATGATTCTCCTCAACTGAAGAGAGCTTCTAGGACACAATTGTGGTGGTGGATTTCCTTCTTATCTAACCCACTTCAAGTTTATATCAGATGTCTACTTCATTTTATGGCAAAAAATAAAACAAGGATGGTATTATATTATATTATATTACATTATATTATATATAGGTGCATCTCAATAAATTAGAATGTTGGAAAAGTTCATTTATTTCAGTAATTCAACTCAAATTGTGAAACTCGTGTATTAAATAAATTCAATGCACACAGACTGAAGTAGTTTAAGTCTTTGGTTCTTTTAATTGTAATGATTTTGGCTCACATTTAACAAACCCACCAATTCACTCAACAAATTAGAATACTTCATAAGACCAATAAAAAAAAAAACATTTTTAGTGAATTGTTGGCCTTCTGGAAAGTATGTTCATTTACTGTACATGTACTCAATACTTGGTAGGGGCTCCTTTTGCTTTAATTACTGCCTCAATTGGGCGTGGCATGGAGGTGATCAGTTTGTGGCACTGCTGAGGTGGTATGGAAGCCCAGGTTTCTTTGACAGTGGCCTTCAGCTCATCTGCATTTTTTGGTCTCTTGTTTCTCATTTTCCTCTTGACAATACCCCATAGATTCTCTATGGGGTTCAGGTCTGGTGAGTTTGCTGGCCAGTCAAGCACACCATCACCATGGTCATTTAACCAACTTTTGGTGCTTTTGGCAGTGTGGGCAGGTGCCAAATCCTGCTGGATAATGAGGTCAGCATCTTCAAAAAGCTGGTCAGCAGAAGGAAGCATGAAGTGCTCCAAAATTTCTTGGTAAACGGGTGCAGTGACTTTGGTTTTCAAAAAACACAATGGACCAACACCAGCAGATGACATTGCACCCCAAATCATCACAGACCTTGGAAACTTAACACTGGACTTCAAGCAACTTGGGCTATGAGCTTCTCCACCCTTCCTCCAGACTCTAGGACCTTGGTTTCCAAATGAAATACAAAACTTGCTCTCATCTGAAAAGAGGACTTTGGACCACTGGGCAACAGTCCAGTTCTTCTTCTCCTTAGCCCAGGTAAGATGCCTCTGACGTTGTCTGTGGTTCAGGAGTGGCTTAACAAGAGGAATATGACAACTGTAGCCAAATTCCTTGACACGTCTGTTTGTGGTGGCTCTTGATGCCTTGACCCCAGCCTCAGTCCGTTCCTTGTGAAGTTCATCCAAATTCTTGAATGGATTTTGCTTGGCAATCCTCATAAGGCTGCGGTTCTCTCGGTTGGTTGTGCATCTTTTTCTTCCACACTTTTTCCTTCCACTCAACTTTCTGTTAACATG
>JAUCMX010000006.1:25323042-25413042 GCA_033459395.1 Hemibagrus guttatus
CTTGATCATCTTCATATCTCTTGTGTTCCTGTGAATCTTGTATACATGCTTTTCCAGGCATCTGACTAGAGCAGTTTCCACCATATTTCCTCTATCACCCCCAGACCTCATCTCCTTATCCTTTCTGTTCACAATCACACCTTCCTGATAATTTTACTCACTCTTGCTCCATTTTTGTCAGATCTCAGAGGCACTCCAATGCCCACCATATCTTTGCTTTTACTTACCTACTCATTATCCTCCTCTTTATAACCAAGATGGCCAGGGCTTCTAAAGAATAACTGCTAATTTTCACACACAGTAGCGAGAAATGGGTGGATGCATCTGCATTATTAGGCTAAATAAAAAGTCATGGCCACAGCAGAGGAACAATTAAAGGATGTATGATTTAATTTAACATTGCCTGTAGTAGCAAGTAGTGTGATCAGGACAAGCTGGACCAAAATTTAAGAAAAAATGAAAGTAAGAGGATTATTTGACCCTTATCTTTTGTAATACTTATTATGGTAAATAATGTCTCAAACCTCAGACCAAAAGCTTTTTTTTTTTAAAAGAAGCAACCAACCTCAATTTGTAGTTGTCTGATATTCATTTCTATATCCCTTGATAGGGATTCATATAACATTTGAACAGATCATTTAAGATGAAATATTGGTAAAGCTTGTGAATATATCTGGTTACATGTCTTATGCCATGCTATAAGTCACATTTTATTTGCATAAAAATGCATGACCTGCATTGTTTTTAAGCTACTCCAGCAGAATCTCATTAACATTAGATGGTTCAGCAAAGCCCTAAAGAAAATTCAGAGGTGCTCATCAAATTCTTCAAAAGGTTCCTCTCCTTGTTTTAAGCCCATTATTCCAGTCTCATTCTACTGGAAACGATACTAAAGACTTGTCCTTAGTATTAAGTCTTGCTTGTCTTGTTTCACCCATTTGGAGATAGCTGTGAGCACGGGATACTTGATATAATGGAACTTGATATATCTGATCCAGGCCAAACTTACTAGTTTCTAACATGAGGCTGTACACTATAAAGCACAGTTTCCATGTGCCCTGCATATTTTAGTGTTCATTAAAACACTTAAATACTCTCAACACAACCACTTTATCTAATCAACTAATTAACATCCCTCCCTGAGATGAAGTGGTAGTGCCAGAGCAGTGGATGCTCCAGTACTAGGGTTGGGAAACTGTGGCATGTGGTTTTAATGTGAATATATGGACCACCATAGCATTTTATTCAGTGATTCAGATCAATTCTCCTACTTCACTCAAATCTTCAAGAGATCTTTATCAATATCTTATTATGCTAGCTTTGACATCACGTTACCCAATAGCATCTTTAAAGGCAGTCATTTAGCAAAAGGTGGCCAATTTAGAGGTTTGAGAATGGTGTTGATCAGATATTTTTTGTTAGGTTTAAAAGTCAATATTGAAACCTTTTATAAATATTAATATTTCACAATCAAATCTTCTGTTCCATTTGCTATTTTTAATATAGAACACTAAAATAAAAATAAATATCTTTAACCACGAAGGATGCTTTGTTTGTCATTAAGCCTAATTTGTTTTTAAATGGTACATTTTTGACGAAGCAATGCAAAAGTTCTAGTAAAGCTTAACCGTAAGCCATGCTAACAGAATGCAGAGCAGTGCACATTTTAAGAAAAAACAGCTAAAAACAGCACATTCAGCATCACTTTGTGTTCACAAAGCAGTTCTATAACCGTCCCTTTGTCTTTTCTGTGTATACTGTGTTCATGTCAGCACATTTTGCATCAGAAGCTGATTAAATTAAGATGAAACCTATACACTGTAGAAGGCCTTTGGAATGTATTGTTTTCCAGCAAAGCTCTCACGCTGTTTGGTCTGGCTTTACTTGAGGTTTGAGGTTTGCTGCAAATTCAAGATCAAGAAGCATTTCAGATGGTGGTGATCTTTAGTAAATTAACACTAACAGATCTCATGAACTTCTTTAATTATTTTGATTAAACAAAGAGAACAAAGAGATAACATTTTACTTAAGGATAAAAAAAAAAAAATCTGTTTTTAAAAACAAAAGCAAAGCAGAATTTCTAGACATTTAAACTCAGTTTCTATAATACATAGAAAAGCCCTTAATCACAGGATTGGAAAGAATTTGTGTCATAAGAATAACAATCAATTGCTGTGTGCCATTGTCCTACTTCATCCAGTTTTATGCAGTGACACCAGATACCAGAAAATAATTGCTAAATTATAGAAGTTATAGTTGACGAAATGACGATAAAATCTTCTTGGCACATAAACTTCTCCATTTGACTAAACTCAGTTTATGTCTCAGATCTCATTGTCAGTCCTCACTGTAGGGTTTGCCATGTGTAACCAGATGTACAGAACCTCCTATAGAATCATTAACACCCTCATTCACCTTAATTACTGTAATTTGCCAATTCTAATCTGCTACAATTGAAACTAGTGACAGTAATTGTCCATGCTGCAATACTGCTCTGTGTCATACGAAAATACAGAAAAGTAGATCCACTGCCAAATGTTTCTACTAGAGTCACTCCTCCACAATGACTGTTTCAGCTGGAAATATCTATTAAAGCCATTTTTTCTTACACTATTCTTACACATAATGACTGTTTTCAGCTCCAACTGCTCATTTCACAGTTTAACACGTTTGGCATCACGTCTGCAGCTGAAGCACAGTAAGAACGAATGACTCAGAAAGGAACAGGTTTACAGACAATAGGAGACTTTGGCAAGGTATTGGACTCTGAACTCTTTGGAAGTTTCTCTTTTTATGTTGGATTAGATAAAATCCAGTAGTTGAGAAAATGGACATTATAAGATTAATAGCTGCTTATAAGGTTAATAGCTTATTGCATAATTCATTCAATTCCTGATGAGGAAGAAATGATCATTAGAATACAGTTGGGAAGGTTATACCACTACTGAAAGTTCTGTCTGTTCTGTATAGCTTGCTGTAGGTTCTACATTGTTTTTCTTCTATACATCTCTTTTCTCAATTTCAGGTGAGGTTTTACATTTGTCCTTCTCTGGATAAGTAAATATTTAGATTTCCACCTAGTTCTTTCTAGATATAAATCATTCTGTATCCAAGTACTTTTATCAGGATTATATTCTAAATTGAAAAGTCATTTACTGTCTACTGTCATTTAGTGTGTTCTAATGACGTCTGTCCCATCAACCGATCATCTGTTGAAAGAAATCTTTCTATACACATTACAGTAGTAAAGAAGGAATTAAGTAAGTAGTGAAGTTTGTTTTTGCCTTGCCAAAAAAAATTTGGAAAAATCTTCATTCATTTGGCACAAAGTAGCCTCTGAACTGTCAGAAACAATTCTATAGATGTATTAAGACCTGAAGTGAACTGAAACAACTGTAGATGAGAAGAGAAGAAAAACACCAGTTAGATTTCGTGTGCTATGGGAATATCAGCAGCCAGCACATGTTTTATTAGTGCTTTGAAGTCTTTGTAATGCCAAATTGCTGATGCTAAATGATCAGAAATATGTTAAAGTGAACAACACAAGGACGCTCTTCTTCCTTTCCTTGAAAGTTGTCCTGCAGTTGTTTACAGCACTGTTAATATGTTCAGAGCCTCGGTGCCTCAAGTCTAACTTACAGTCAAAGATCTTTCCTTAACTGAAATTTTCTCACTATTATTGCTTTCACTGTAGCACAAGGCTCCAATTTAAAGTCAGATTTTCATACTGCACATGAATTTTACGATTAATTTTAATAGAAAAAATGAAAAATAAACTATGTAAGGAATCAAACAGGTCAATGTTGAGTCATAACCTGAAACAGAGAAAATAAATTCACACCAAGGTGGATTATTTTCCTGTAACAGCACTACAGTAGCCAAGAGGTGCAAAACAAAATAACAAATCCGAAAATAAAATAACAAATCTGAAAACACAAGGACAATTTAGACAAACCAGAAAAGGTAGGTATAGTTTGCGAATGGAATTCTTACCTCTGATTGGACGAGACATCTGTCACTCAGGATATACAGGAAGTCCAGCAGGCTGCAGCAGTAGAAAGTGGATCGGTGTGTGTATGAATGCAGATCTGCTCTCATAGCATTACTTACATACTTTAATCTGGAATAGTTTTGTCTTCAAATCATACCTGGTGTGTTTTTAAAGATCGCAAACTAATCTTTATGCCATAATCAGTATCAAAAATCATGCCATATGAACATCCTTCCTCAAAGTAGCGTTGAATTAATTCCATTTTCTTATAAAAATAAATATATATGTTTGTTATTTTCTTGGATTTAAAGTTATCGGGAAAAAAATGGTTTAAAGTGAACGCAGAACTCCACACATGTACAAGAAATAAAGTTAGATACACAATTTCCCACTTCTTGTATATACTGGGTGACAGATGTCTCGTCCAATCAGAGGTAAGAATTCAAATCGCAAACTATACCTACCTTTTCCGCTTTGTCTGATTCATCCTTGTGTTTTCTGATTTGTGATTTTGTTTTGCACTTGGCCACTCTACAGCACATCCCAAAGTGTTTTATTCTTCTTATAACACAACAATTTGCGAAATTTTAATTTATTAATGAATTACATTAAAATTACATTATAATTAATGTTATATAAGAGCCACAACATAATTTAAAATACTGTAGAATTGATAATATATTTGAGCTTTGTTACAGCTCGAACAACTGTCAGCCATGTTATAACAGAAAATTAATCCACACCTTCAGATTTGAGGATTCAACAAGACTCGGGCATAATGCTGTTATTTCCACTGTAACACTAAGCCATATAATCCTTCATCCTTTTCTGCATTATTACTAACATCTACAGTTCAAAAACAGGAGCTCAGCACTGTACTGTGAAATGGAAAATAACTGGCCAGATCAATAAAAACACCAGATCCGAGGTGCATTTCATATGACCCAACTGTTATTTTTCCAGCATAAACATACCAAGCTTTATTTTCAGCTTCAGCTATAGACCAAGATCAAAGTTCCCTTGTATCGTGTCCTTCTTTTTCCAGTCAGTTTTCTGAGCAGTTTTATGTGTCAGGCATTCTCCTAAAGATTTGAGAAACAAGCTTAACAAGCTTTATATTTGGAAGCTTGTGTAAGTGTATTATAGCAAAGATAGTCATTAAAAAATTAATAATTTGCAATAAAAATTCTATATTTTAGACAGTCTTAGCTTTTTGCTCAGTGTTTTCTATGTTATCACTGTGTCTTTTGTGGGTTTCTGCTGGGTTTCCAGTTGCCTCTCAATTCCCAAAAACATTTCAGTAGGTAAGTTGGCTACACTAAATTGCCCCTAGCTGTGTTCTGTGTTCTTTTGTTTATATCTTGTTCGCATTTTGCTTAACATCAAGTTAATAACGATAAGATATGGCCATGAGCCCTGTCCTTAATATTAAATCCATGTTGTGGATTTGCTGTATACAACATACTGTATAAATATATCATCAAACTAGCCAAACTGAGGGTTAAAATATTGTGTTTATGGCACTAGCCATGGCTTAGTGGCACGCTGACTGATTACAGATTTTGCAGTAGTTTACTAGCAACCTGTATTGTCTACTGGCAAACAGTAATACAGTGGAACCTCGGCATAGGAATGCCCTCCTTTACGAATTTTTGCCTTAAGAAAATTCTGCAAGAAATTTGCATCAACATACAAAGCATTTTCTGAATACGAACGAACCAAACACCAGCTAAGTTGCGCATACATCCGGGAGCCATTCAAAACTTGTTTGTGTCAGTGGAAAGACAAGGGAAGCCAACCAAAGCGAGTTTATGAATTTTATGATTTTTTTTTCAGTCAGCAAAAGCTGTTTCGAAAGAGTCAACTCATGATACCAATGTTGCCTTCAGAATACAGACAGAATGACAGAATGACAGATTTGATGGTGTGGGTGGTCTGTTCTATTTTTAGCCCAAGCTTGGTGACACAACTTCCTGTGAGGAGCCTTGACATGGAATGCTTGGCTTGGGTCAGTTCTTTGTAAGCAGCCATACAGTTTAAATACGCTTTGTATTGGTAATATTGGTAATATTTTTGGGTGGCTGGAATGGATTATCTGCATTTCCATTCTTTCTTATGGGAATATTTCATTCATTCATTGTCTACCGCTTATCTATACTCGGGTCATGGGGGGCCTGTGCCTATCTCAGGCGTCATTGGGCATCAAGGCAGGATACACCCTGGACAGAGTTATGGGAATATTTGTTTTGCAATAAAATTTTTACCTTAAGAACTCGCCTCCAGAACAGATTAAATTTGTATGCCAAGGTTCCACTGTATAGTGTAATATCAGGAAACTATCAGGGAAGACTTAACCACTGAGGCAGTTAGCTCCTATTAATTCAATGCAGTCTTTTGGAGTTAATTCAGTAGCAGTGCTAGTTGTGGTATCTCAGTGGTTAAGTCTTTATGATTATGAACAGAATGTTGTGTGCTCAAATCCCAGCACCACCAAGCTGACATGATTGGCATGATCCTAGACCATCATTCTTCAGCTCAGTTATATTCTGTATTGAGGAATTGTACTGGATGTTGTGTGTGTCATAAATATTATTTACAAATTTACACTGCAGTTGTGGATTTTTAAACCCTAACCCAAACATCTGTCCCTTAATTCTGCATTCCAGTAGCTCATTTTGAATTTATTAATAGATAACACTGTGTCTGCATGCTGACTTCTGCAGAATTATAATACATGTGCTGTCTTTGCTTGCTAAGTGTGACAGTGTGGCAATGACACCAAACATGTAGAAAGCTCACTCATGCTGTGTGTTGCCTCATCACTACTGTGCCAAAGCCTTAGCTAGGTTAAATATCTCTCTGCAGTGAGAGAGGACATGTGGGGCACCAGGAATTATTCATGCCTGAGGTAGCATGCTTTATTTTTCTTCAAAACCTTCCCTTCTTTAGCACACACCTCAAAAGAACTTTGTTCAGTATACCCCAGTGTATTTCTTTTGTGTAGTTTTATGTCAGCTAATCTTCTCATGTTGAAGAGTCTGTTCATGTTGCATCACGTACATTCACTTATGGCGCTTGCATAGAGCCTGTGAGAAGATTACTCTTACTGTAATGTCTAAAAGCACAGACTCTTCTCATTTCTCTAATCTGATTTCTGATCTGTTTTCATTAACAATGTGCTGTAGGTTCTACTGACTTTCATTAAGGTTCTACTGACTTGGTGCTTTTAAGTTGTCTTAATAATTCATCCTATCATGGATAATCTGACACCTGACCTTCTAGGAACTTGTCATTCAGACAGTGTAAAAAGGTTACCTCACAAATTGCTTGTATTTTTGCCTTTAAATAGAAATTTTTATTGAATTTAGGTCTAATATAGTAAGTGACCTCTAATATGTTTGTGTTAGTGGCTAGAACTGGATATTTTGGAATTCATTAAAAGCTGTAGTCTGTTTTTTGAAAATGTCCCCAATTTATATACACAAGAACACAGATATTACTTCCTAATGCGTTTATATTTATTTTTATTTATTTGCATACACTTTTTAATACACTGTTGCACTTAAAGGCTTAGTTTAATGGTTTTCTGGCTGACCTCAGAGTTGAAATCTTAATGCTCTTTTCAAGGGAAGAAAAATGGAAACTCCAAAAATGTTTTTTTTGGGTTTTTTTTGTTTTTTTTTTTACATTTGGCAGACATCCTTATCCAGAGTAACTTACATTCGTATCTCATTTTTATACAACTGAAGGTTAAGAGCCTTTCTCAGGGGCCCAGCGTGGCAGCTTGGACAATATCTTGCACCATATCTGGTGTTTGACTTAAAGAATGACATTTTAATAATAAGTCATTAATAATGAATAAGTCAGTAATAATAAATCATTGACGCTAGAATGATTAACCAATAAGTGGAGTAAAATATATGAATATATGGGAAAAGGATCACAGTCTGTCGGATGTTTGGTTCCCCAGAGAACATTCTGTTTGCATGAAAAGTTCTTCTATGGCCATTATAGCATTTTAATTACACTGTATTTATAGGCTGCACAGAATACTTGGCTAGATTTTAGGGTTCAAATTATGCGTGTAATGATCATGATTGTTTATTCACAGAGCTGGGATTTAGCCCTTGCCTCTTCTTTTATCCAATACATGTTCATGTCTAGACTTTTTACATACAGTATCATCAATATCTTCCCTAACAGTATAAGCACAATGAAATAATCTTCACAAATGATCATGTGGATAAATAGATTTAAAACTAAAACTTTCTTTACTTTTTCTTTTCATTTGGAATATTAAAGCCTCAGTGCAAACCAGATTCCTCCTTTTCGCACATCAACACTGCAGGAAACATTATTACTGAGGTGCTGATTGTAAATTTTCTTTCCTGTCTACAATAATATAATGACATTTTTCTGTATTGTTGGATGCTGTTGAAAGAATATTGCGGAGAGTGCATGAGAGTGTCATGGTCATACATGAGGAAGGTTCAGTGTCAACAATATCATTTATTTACTCTTGGAGCATTCGCAAAGGACAAAATGGCCTATACTGTATTTCAACATGGAATACACACACACACACACACACACACACACAAAACCTGACACAGAAGTTAGCTTAGTGTGGTAAAGTGTGGAAAACAAAGGTTTCTTAAAGCCCTGTGTCTCTTAACCAATGTATCTCTTCACTGATATTCTATCTGAATAAAATAACATGCTTTTATCTCTTTATGTGAAATCTCACTGGCTACAATAGATCACAGCTATAACAATACAGTAGGTCAGTCTTAACCACAAAAATTCAATTCAGTTCAATTAAATGTTATTTGTATAGCCCTTTTAACAATAGGCATTGTCTCAAAGCAGCTTTACAGAACATAAGAAACATAGTACAAAAGTCCAAGATTAATGTTATACAAAATCATCCCTTAGATGGTAAGAGTTGTGTGATGTAGAAGGTTATTTTGTGTATTGATTACACAAATGAGGTTTTTGTCCTCAAAAACCCATAGTGGCTGCAATCTTTCCTCCATATAGCCTTTTTCTCTACCGTTAATTACACACAGGGTCACAGAGAACCTGGAGCCTATCCTAGGGAACCGCAGTGGAGCCCTGAACCATCACTGAGCACAATTACACACACACTCAAACACTTCAAAAGTACGCAGAGAAAACCCCCAAAAGCACGGAGAGATCATACAAACTCCACACACAAAAGTGAGTTAGGAATTAAATCCCTAACCCTGGAGGTGTGAGTCTGATTGGTGCTAAAACTCCATAATTATGCCATCATCCTTATAAGTGCTCTTAGTCTGCTAAGATGGTCTGCCTTCTATAAAAATAAAAGGATTTCATCAGATATATTTTGCAGTATATTTCAGTAATAATTGATGCAAGATGTATCATTAAACCTATTCTCAGGTCCTGCTGTTAGACTTCTAATTAAAGGATAAAAAAAAAAAAGAGAGACTGAGCCGTAACTCAGGGCACAGCTGTCTGCTAAAGTAAATAATGTCTTATGAGATTGAGCTGTGCCCAGTGCGGAAGGCGGATAATGAAAGGGCAGTGCTGATCTAATTTATCACCTATACATAAGCCTACTTTCTTTGTGCGCTCTTTTGTTTATGTTTAAAAAAGTAGTCTTAAAGCACATCATTGTAACTGAATCTATTCCTTACACTGGAACACGGAGAACTTTCCTACACTCCATTGCAAGGATCATTACTCTGCGACAAGAATCTTCTATCATCTCATAAGCATGCACATTAAATTGCTTGCTATCCGCATAAATATTAAACCTAAAGTCTATGAAGGAACTGAGCCGACTTTAAACCGAACAATCTGCTGCTTTTATTTGTAAAGAAGTTCAAAGAGGTGTATGAAGTGGCATTGCCATAGTAACTAGCTGTACTTCTCAGACCAAATGAAAAGAAATAGAGGGTATTTTTGGGATATTACATGGCCATTAAGGTACATCATTTGTACTTTACTTATTGTAGTGGATTATGAGATTAAAGTAGTATACTGTACAACCCTCCATTACACTTCCAGATAGCACTATAATATGGCAGACCCCAAAAATAGAGAATTTCTAGGCACAGTTTCAGACAGAGCTTTAGTCTTACGATGATCTTTATCTGATATTATCTTTCATTTGATTAAACATAAGAAATGTGAGTGTCTTTTTGTTCTTGTGTGGATTTTAGTGGCCATTGGGTCATCTTTTCTTATTTTTTCTGTCTTATTTTTCTTTAAAGAAATGTGCTGTACAAATGCAAATATTCATTCCAGATTCCAAGAACAGCTCTTAAGGCCAGAGGCTCCTGAACATCAGACAGAAAGAGCACCAGGTTATTTCTGGGTCATGATGAAATCCATTTTAAATGATTTCAAAACATTGACATGAATAATACAGATTTGACCTCTGAAAGGCTCTATATAAGCCATATGATTCTTTATGGATTGTATTTTCCTGTTTAAGAGAAAATATTAGGGGAAAAAATGTCTGATTAACATGTTGTAGTTTTTATACTTATTCACTTGAAGGGCTGAACTACACGAATCACTAAATTATCCTGTTGTTTGAGTCAGGAACTTGTTTTTGAGTGTTAATGTGACTATTATGAACACCAACGCTGCAGTGGCGACCCAGAAAAGAAGTGACTAACAAGCTCAAACATTTGAGCTTAATGCATGGGAGCATAAAGAAAGACATTAATCATAAATATATATCAAACTTGCTATGCTGAGGTTTTAAATACTTTTTCAATAGTTTTGAAATTCATTCAATCCTCTCTCATGCTACTCCGTCCAGGGTGTATCCTGCCTTGATGCCCGATGATGCCTGAGATAGGCACAGGCTCGCTCATGTTTCTGGGCTGATAGACCCAGGCTGATATGCAGAACCCATTCCCATAATCCTTTACAATCCTTAGAAATTCATTACAGTATGAAACAGTAAACTCATTTATACCACAGCAGTGTTGTTTCCTTGAATCAGAGAAGGTGGTGATTAATAACAGCATGGTTCTGCAGTTCCAGCTGCAGAGACTAGATTAATAATGTTCTAATGTGAAAATTGTTCTTCTTGTTGTTAATCTTTCTCTTGTAAACAGCTCATACACGGGGGTTTTGTATGGCACACACTCCACATAAGCAAAATAAAAGAACATGTGTAATTGTTGTTGTTTTTTGTGAGGAAATATTTATTTTGCATTTTCAGAAGCATTTTGCATTTTGCATGTCTCCAGTGGCAGTGCTTTGTAAGACTTAAGGCTTAATAAGACACCTTATTATTAATCCCAGTCGCTTGATTACTAATCCCAGACACATAATTACTAATCTCAGACACCTGATTACTAATCCCAGATGCCTAATTACAAATCCCAGATGCCTGATTACTAATCCCAGACACCTGATTACTAATCCCAGACACCTGATTAGTAATACTAGTTGCTTGATTACTAATCCCAGATGCCTGATTACTAACCCCAGGCATTTGATTACTAATCCCAGATGCCGGATTACTAATCCCAGTCACCTGATTACTCATCCCAGAACTCATCCCAGATGCCTGATTACTAATCCCAGATGCCTGATTACCAATCCCAGTCGCCTGATTACTAATCCCAGATGCCTGATTACTAACCCCAGACATCTGATTACCAATCCCAGATGCCGGATTACTAATCTGTCACCTGATTACTAATCCCAGTTGCCTGATTACTCATCCCAGAACTCATCCCAGATGCCTGATTACTAATCTCAGACACTTGATTATCAATCCCAGTCACCTGATTGCTAATCACAGACACCTGATTACTAATACTAGTTGCTTGATTACTAATCCCAGTCACCTGATTACTAATCCCAGTCACCTTATTACTAACCCCAGACACCTTATTATTAATCCCTGTCGCCTGGTTACTAATCCCAGACACCAGAAACCATCCACTCACTGTTGAAGTGTGTATTAACCTGAACTTACCAAGCCTTTCTCCTGCATTGGTTCTGGTTTTTCTGTTTGCTTCTCATTTGTGATTTTGGATTTTACCCCATTGTTGCTGTTTGCTAATCACCTGACATTTGCTTTTGGACTATGTCCAAAAATTTGGACAATGTCCAAAACATGACATCACATCAGTGTTAAATTTGACAGAGAAGTGCATGGTTTTACATAATAAATTTTTTCTTCTGTGATTGACATGCATATTTAACAGTATTGCTCCACTGGAAAAGTCTTTGACTTTATATTATTAATTCATTCTCCTCAACCAAAGACATCTCTGAAATATTTCTCAGTAATTCAATAATAAATGAGATTTATGCCATCCATGCTGCAACTATTTCACTGTCACTCATGCCATACAGCACGGGAATTAGAATGCTAGTGAATTCAACCTGCTGTGATTGACAGCTGACAATCAGCATTATGGTGACTGATATATTTCCATAATTTCAAAAGAGATTGACATCATTTAAATTCAAGCCTTCTCCTGCTTCTGAACAGAGTCATCTATAGAAAGGTATTACACATCCATGATGCCCCTCACCATTGAACATTCTGGCACAGTATCCAGGAGATATTTTATATTCTTCATAGTTCAGCCATAATGTGTTTTTTAATCATGGCACATTTTTCATATTTACTCCGCACACATTTTGTCCTTGTGTTTGTGTAGAGAGAGTGGAAGCTTTTCTAATCCTTTCTATTGAACTAAAATCCTTGAGCGGTGCATTGACAAGAGGCACAAGGTTAGCTTTTATGGGCTCTGTTGTTCACATAAAAAGATCTTCACTCTTTTACGTTTCATTGCTGCTATTATTGATATAATGCAATTTATTTGCATGTAAAAATTCTGAATACAGTAAAAGACCGCAGGTTGCACCAGTTTTTTTTTTAGATTTCATTTCAAATATGTGTTACAATGATGAATTTGACCAGTTTTATATCTTTATCTTTGTATTTATATCTTTATGTTTTTAGGTCTGGTGTTTCAGGATGTTTCTCTCACTGACTATTTACTGTGTATCAGTAGAGCAAAGCTTCATTTACATTTTGTTCCTCTCTGAATTTCATAGCTTTGCTCACTCCTGCTTGTCATACTGTAATTTCACTGAATTTCGTATTCTGTTTTTTTTTTATTTTTATCCTTTCAGTGGTTGATAACAGATAGCAGATAAGATTTAATAACTGAGCTGGGCATATTATATCCTGATAGTGATAATGATTCCTATAATGGCTAATGAAATTTACTGTCCCTGGTCTGTTTTCCAGAGAAGCTGTATTTCTACTTCTATAGAGCTAAGAACCTCCTTATACTGGATTTCTAGAATCCTCTGACTAATGCTTGTGTTATTAATATATAATGAGTACTAGACATTTTCGAGTAATGGCCAATGGCATATTTTATATTTTTTTGTAAATAATAAAGGCAGTGGTACAAATGTTTCCTATCCTTGAGGTAAGACTTTAGCCTCTTAGTGCAACTCAAGAAATTACTAAAACGCTGTTAAAATTCTTAGAGTATCCTGTGGTTAATATAAAAAAACCACACAAATCACAGCTAAAGGTTGTCAGCTGTAGGCTACGAGAAGGAGGAGACTCTGAAGCCTTAGTTCCGGAAAATTGTGTCACTGACAAGGACAATGTCAGCTTCCCAGATTAGATGTTTGTGCCTCTCCTCTTGTTAATAGGATAATAAGCTAATTATTCTTACTGCCTTTTATTCCAGCAAATACAGCAAATTTATGCACATCTCCAGTTTTGCTTATATAATGCTGTTGTAGGCAAAAATTCAGAAATTAGATGTTCAATATGTTGGTTGTGAGATAAAGATGGTGGTTAAACTAAATATTTATTGTGAATACTTATGGCAACCGGGAATAGTTTAGTAATGTAGCTTAATCTAATCTACAGCAAAGTTATGATTCCTGTAATGTTGAATGCTGCTATCCAACATCTCATGTTTTATGATGTAAAACCATAATTTCTAATTGGTTAAATCAATGTTTCACATATTTGATAAATATATTTTAGAGATGTATTGCTCAGTCATCACTTAAGTAATAGAAAGTCATTAATTAGGTCTACTGGTAGTCTGTACATGCAGCCAGTGAGGTGTGCTATTTGTATCCTGAACAAATACCACTGAAATATTGGTCAAGAAATATATATATACAGTGGGGAAAAAAAGTATTTAGTCAGCCACCAATTGTGCAAGTTCTCCCACTTAAAAAGATGAGAGAGGCCTGTAATTTTCATCATAGGTACACTTCAACTATGAGAGGCAGAATGAGAAAAAAAAATCCAGAAAATCACATTGTCTGATTTTTAAAGAATTTATTTGCAAATTATGGTGGAAAATAAGTATTTGGTCACCTACAAAAAAGCAAGATTTCTGGCTCTCACAGACCTGTAACTTCTTCTTTAAGAGGCTCCTCTGTCCTCCACTCGTTACCTGTATTAATGGCACCTGTTTGAACTCGTTATCAGTATAAAAGACACCTGTCCACAACCTCAAACAGTCAGACTCCAAACTCCACTATGGCCAAGACCAAAGAGCTGTCAAAGGACACCAGAAACAAAATTGTAGACCTGCACCAGGCTGGGAAGACTGAATCTGCAATAGGTAAGCAGCTTGGTGTGAAGAAATCAACTGTGGGAGCAATTATTAGAAAATGGAAGACATACAAGACCACTGATAATCTCCCTCGATCTGGGGCTCCATGCAAGATCTCACCCCGTGGGGTCAAAATGATCACAAGAACGGTGAGCAAAAATCCCAGAACCACACGGGGGGACCTAGTGAATGACCTGCAGAGAGCTGGGACCAAAGTAACAAAGGCTACCATCAGTAACACACTACGCCGTCAGGGACTCAAATCCTGCAGTGCCAGACGTGTCCCCCTGCTTAAGCCAGTACATGTCCGGGCCCGTCTGAAGTTTGCTAGAGAGCATTTGGATGATCCAGAAGAGGATTGGGAGAATGTCATATGGTCAGATGAAATCAAAATAGAACTTTTTGGTAAAAACTCAACTTGTTGTGTTTGGAGGAGAAAGAATGCCGAGTTGCATCCAAAGAACACCATACCTACTGTGAAGCATGGGGGTGGAAACATCATGCTTTGGGGCTGTTTTTCTGCAAAGGGACCAGGACGACTGATCCGTGTAAAGGGAAGAATGAATGGGGCCATGTATCGTGAGATTTTGAGTAAAAACCTCCTTCCATCAGCAAGGGCATTGAAGGTGAAACATGGTTGGGTCTTTCAGCATGACAATGATCCCAAACACACCGCCCGGGCAATGAAGGAGTGGCTTCGTAAGAAGCATTTCAAGGTCCTGGAGTGGCCTAGCCAGTCTCCAGATCTCAACCCCATAGAAAATCTTTGGAGGGAGTTGAAAATCCGTGTTGCCCAGCGACAGCCCCAAAACATCACTGCTCTAGAGGAGATCTGCATGGAGGAATGGGCCAAACTACCAGCAACAGTGTGTAAAAACCTTGTGGCGACTTACAGAAAACGTTTGACCTCTGTCATTGCCAACAAAGGGTATATAACAAAGTATTGAGATGAACTTTTGTTATTGACCAAATACTTATTTTCCACCATAACTTGCAAATAAATTCTTTAAAAATCAGACAATATGGTTTTCTGGATTTTTTTTCCTCATTCTGCCTCTCATAGTTGAAGTGTACCTATGATGAAAATTACAGGCCTCTCTCATCTTTTTAAGTGGGAGAACTTGCACAATTGGTGGCTGACTAAATACTTTTTTGCCCCACTGTATATATATATATATATATATATATATATATATATATATATATATATATATATATATATATATATATATATATAAATATATATATAAATATAAATTCTATGTCATTACAAAAGCAATCACTGAAATCACTGAAAACAGCCTTGTTTCCTGTTAAATTTCATCATTGCTACTAAAATAACATATTACTTGTTTAGCTGTTCTGTTGGTTACTGATGCAATTTATCCTCACTGAGGAACTTAAATAGGGACTGTGTGACAACCATTCCCTGACATGATGCACCCAAGTGTCCTCCCAGAGGAATCACAAAATTCCTCCAGGGTGTATTCGCCAAAAGATTTCAGAATCCATCTACAGAAAGAGGATTATGGCTATCCATAACAAACTGACTTATTTTTTTAAAATAAATAAGTACACATTTGGAATTTTGTGTATTTTTACTGACTTTTACTCATTTATTATGTGTTTCACATTTGTTCCTGTGCAAGATATATTTATACCAACAACACACACTACTATGGCAGTGCTGTGATGAGAATTATCTATCTCCCAAATGCTACTATGTGGTCAATAGCGATCTATTTACATTGTTCAGCTATACCTTGCTAAAATGACCAGTAAGTGTAGCTATCAGGTAGTTTTAAGCAAACTGATAGCAATGGATATATATTTAATACTACAAATATAAAATGTTAAAAAATCTAAATCTATTTAAGTGTTGGAAATTTCTCATCTACATGTTTTGGAGTTGTTTGAAATCAATTTGTTCACTTTTTTCTTCATATTTTGTAATATTTTATGCTTCTCCAAAGAGACTTACATTTTTAACTCATTTTTTATGCAGTTGAGAATGTGCCTTGCTCAGGGGCCCAGCAGTGGCAGCTTGGTGGACTGGGTTTCAAATGCACAACCTTTTGATCAGTAGAGTCCAACATTTTAACCACTAAGCTAGCACATCCCCTATGTCTTGCTGTACCTTACTACAGACACAAAGTAGAAGAAATGGAACGCTGCCTTTTCTATCTGTGATACCCTATGGCTCCACAAGTAGATAGCTGTTTACATTCAGTTCCATCTCTGAACCTCTGTGATTTTGCATGTGATTTCTTTATTAATCATTCTCATTCTATGATACACATCCTGTCACCTGTAATTAAACTGCTGCTCTTGTGTTTAACCCTGGTCTAAATTTTATCATGTTACATTTTCTTACTGTCATAACACATTAAGCAAATAACTAGTCTAGAGAGTAATAATATAGAGATCTCCACAAATAAGCATCATAACCACCTCATATAGCCGACAACTAATCACTCTTAATCATTTGTCAACACAGTCCTGTGTCAGCAGGGGGAATGCTTGGATTGATCAAATCCTGGATGAAAGCAGCTGAGCTCAATCTAGTTATTTAATTCTGAATTGAACAACACCCTTAGGAAATGGGCTTCACAGCTTAGACAACTCCTGAGAAAAATCTAAATATTGCCTGACAGGAAGAAGACTCTCGACTCTCTCCTCTCTCATTTCTAGATACAGGTATTAAAAAAACTAGCTGGCATGGTTTGGGTTTATTTATCTCCTTAAAGAGAAGGATCACAGCAAGGTTCTTCTAATCTTTAGCCTATGAAGAAACCTTTCTACCTTTATGTAAGTGGTCTATTCCATTTTTTCCATTTCTACATTTTGTCAGATGCCCTTATCCAAAGCAACCTACAAATTATCTCATTTTTTTTTTATACAACTGAGCAGTTGAGGGTTAAGGGTCTTGCTCAGGGGCCCAGAAGTGGCAGCTTGCTGGACCTGGGAATTGAATTCACAACCTTTGGATCAGTAGTCTGACGATATTCCAGGATGACTGAGCAGCTATACACAGGACATGAGGGATCACTTGAATGATTTGATTGTGTTGAAATCTTTTGGAATAATGTACTACATTTCCAGAGAGTTGTTTGATCTCCCATAACACAGTAATATCGTAACACAGCTAGGTTCTACACTATTATTACCATCTCTTCCAAAAAGTCCTAATTAACCCGTAATCAATCATGTTATTTCTTCAGTGCGGCCATGTTCATGATTATATACTAAACAGAATTAGATTCTCCTTCATGGCTGCTGAAAATCAACCGAAGCTGTGGGTTTATATCTTTACTTGAGAGGAGTATGATAGGGAAATTAATCAGATCCCACAGTTTGTAGTAACTCAAAGAGCAAAGTGTGTGTGTTTGTACGTGTGCGTGTGTAAACACACTGTACAGCCCTATTCACCCAAATTTCAGCAATATATATATAATCATATTACAGTACAATATGAGTATATCGTCTCTCTTCTCCCACATTTCTTACAAATATGACTTACAGTGGGGCAAAAAAGTATTTAGTCAGCCACCAATTGTGCAAGTTCTCCCACTTAAAAAGATGAGAGAGGCCTGTAATTTTCATCATAGGTACACTTCAACTATGAGAGACAGAATGAGAAAAAAAAATCCAGAAAATCACATTGTCTGATTTTTAAAGAATTTATTTGCAAATTATGGTGGAAAATAAGTATTTGGTCACCTACAAACAAGATTTCTGGCTCTCACAGACCTGTAACTTCTTCTTTAAGAGGCTACTCTGTCCTCCACTCGTTACCTGTATTAATGGCACCTGTTTGAACTCGTTATCAGTATAAAAGACACCTGTCCACAACCTCAAACAGTCAGACTCCAAACTCCACTATGGCCAAGACCAAAGAGCTGTCAAAGGACACCAGAAACAAAATTGTAGGCCTGCACCAGGCTGGGAAGACTGAATCTGCAATAGGTAAGCAGCTTGGTGTGAAGAAATCAACTGTGGGAGCAATTATTAGAAAATGGAAGACATACAAGACCACTGATAATCTCCCTCGATCTGGGGCTCCATGCAAGATCTCACCCTGTGGGGTCAAAATGATCACAAGAACGGTGAGCAAAAATCCCAGAACCACACGGGGGGACCTAGTGAATGACCTGCAGAGAGCTGGGACCAAAGTAACAAAGGCTAGCATCAGTAACACACTACGCCGCCAGGGACTCAAATCCTGCAGTGCCAGACGTGTCCCCCTGCTTAAGCCAGTACATGTCCGGGCCCGTCTGAAGTTTGCTAGAGAGCATTTGGATGATCCAGAAGAGGATTGGGAGAATGTCATATGGTCAGATGAAACCAAAATAGAACTGTTTGGTAAAAACTCAACTTGTCGTGTTTGGAGGAGAAAGAATGCGGAGTTGCATCCAAAGAACACCATACCTACTGTGAAGCATGGGGGTGGAAACATCATGCTTTGGGGCTGTTTTTCTGCAAAGGGACCAGGATGACTGATCCGTGTAAAGGAAAGAATGAATGGGGCCATGTATCGTGAGATTTTGAGTAAAAACCTCCTTCCATCAGCAAGGGTATTGAAGATGAAACGTGGCTGGGTCTTTCAGCATGACAATGATCCCAAACACACCGCCCGGGCAACGAAGGAGTGGCTTCGTAAGAAGCATTTCAAGGTCCTGGAGTGGCCTAGCCAGTCTCCAGATCTCAACCCCGTAGAAAATCTTTGGAGGGAGTTGAAAATCCATGTTGCCCAGTGACAGTCCCAAAACATCACTGCTCTAGAGGAGCTCTGCATGGAGGAATGGGCCAAACTACCAGCAACAGTGTGTAAAAACCTTGTGGTGACTTACAGAAAACGTTTGACCTCTGTCATTGCCAACAAAGGATATATAACAAAGTATTGAGATGAACTTTTGTCATTGACCAAATACTTATTTTCCACCATAACTTGCAAATAAATTCTTTAAAAATCAGACAATGTGATTTTCTGGATTTTTTTTTCTCATTCTGCCTCTCATAGTTGAAGTGTACCTATGATGAAAATTACAGGCCTCTCTCATCTTTTTAAGTGGGAGAACTTGCACAATTGGTGACTGACTAAATACTTTTTTGCCCCACTGTATATACTGTTTTCACTGTCCTACATATTTATGTGCTTCTTGTAGTCAGTATGGAAATGATCCTGCAGTATTTTATTCTTCAAAATATTTTTGTTGTGACCCTAATTTGTCTCAACTTTTTGCCCCATTTATATTCCATTTCCCCAGTGCAAAATCATCCAAGGTGCGTTTGGTGACTCTAATGAAGCTAATAGAAAAACTATTGATTCTTCTGTCAGCTGCAGTGACCTGGCTAGAAATACAGCCTGCAAGCAAAAAAGCATTTAAGGACAAACATTATATAAATGGAATCTAATGAGACATGTGGCAATGTGTTTATTGCTCCTTGGATTAACAGCTTTTTAAGTGTGGCTGTAAATGCTGTGAAAGATTCATAAAAGATGAACCCATGCTTATAAGACATTAATGATCATCAGTTAAACTTGCAGTCAGATTACTATATGGGCCATAAATCAATATTTTATACTGCTATTAATATTCATGTATGATTATGTAACATCAGTTATTGCTCTTATATCTATAGTTGCCAAACAATGCAGTCCATTTTATCATCCAAGCATCTTAGGATTTTTTTTTTTGTTAAATGTTTGCATCAGGGCTAAGCTGGTAAATCAAACAGATCTTTTCAACATGCAGCACAATGCAGTAAAGTTCCAGCAAGGAAGATGGGTTTCTTTATAAAATTTGTTCCACAATTAAAAGAGCATGGTCAGAGTTCAGACAAATACTTTATTTCTTTACTCATACAATGTTCTAAAGTGATTTAGCTTGAAACTTGGGATCCTATCTGAAAGGCAAATTGGGAATATTAGTCTGTCTGGAGGTTTGGGCTCACAGAACAGTCTTATATGGTTTGGTTTCATCAGGCTTGCTGTCTCCTAGATGTTAGAGGAGATAACATAATAGAAATTGCTCTTCCAGGGAGAACCATTGAGCAGAATGTATCACTCTATCGTGATTGATGTAATTTTTTGTACATGTTTTCCCTACAATTTCCTAATATAGATTTTTTTTTAGACATTCTCTTTTTGGTATTCTGGTCATTTCAGTTATCTGCAAAATGACTCAAACCAAGATGTCAGCTTCATTTGAAGCTTTTTTCCTTCACATAATGTGTATTGGCTAATAAACAGATAGACCAATCAATAATCGATAGCAATCCAACAATAATATTTGCTTCCTCCTTCATTTCAGGGTGAAATCCTGAGCAGTTTTTTGAGGATGTGAACTCAGCAAGCATTGTGTGTCATCATTGTGTATGATTTATAAATTGCAGATCTCAAGCTTACCTCCTCTCTGGCATAATGAGCATGCTTGTATGTATTTTGTAGCACTTTAACTGAAATGTAAACAATGTAATGTAATTGTAATGTAATGTAAATGTAATCTTCAGGAGTCTTAATGATGTGGGAGTTGTTTGTTTAGCAGGTCAAGTAAAATGCAAGCTACCTGTAGGAAATTCAGAACTCAGACTTGGATTGCTCGGCTATAGCCACTTGGGCAAATCACTTCGTTGATCAAATGTGTGTGTGTGTGTGTGTGTGTGTGTGTGTGTGTGTGTGTGTGTGTGTGTGTGTTTAAATATCCCAATTTAGCAAGAAATTAATATGACATTACACTGTGGAGTAATGGTACAGAAAAGCTACTTTGGGCTTCCTATAGGGCCAGATAACATATTCAGATTTTAGATGCTTTTGAACAAGAACTTGGGGAATGTCAGAGAGCAGAAATGGGTTTGATATCACTGTTTACTTTAAAGAGATAAACATTTCTATGAATATATTGCCACTACATAGCTAAGTAAAAACAGAAATACCACAAATTCCTAAAGCCTCAGTGTCTAATTTTATTTGAGCCATTAAACACCACTGCAGTGTGACATGACAAAAACATTTAATTAAAAATAGCCTCAAAACAGGCCTGGGGGGAAAAGGAGTTAAATAATTTTGAGTCATATTTGTTGTTGCCCCAATAAATAAAATAAAATATTCCCCCAAATACTTGTGTTGTTATTCAGTGTTTTCTGTTATTTTATAATAAACCCCTGTCTGATCTCTATCCCTGCACTTGGGTCTGATTTCTCCCACCTGGCACCCCATGCTCCTGATGTGGTTTATCTGTGGTACCTTTAATTTTAAGAATAAAGAGACTAGCTGAAGATTAATTCATGATTAATTCATTTCCATTTACTTAGGTATCTAATCTGCAATCTAATCAGCCCTCATTTTAATAAATAATGGTAAGTTAAAATGGTAGCATGCTAGCATTAAAAAACCTGCAAAAATATAAGTCATTGGCTGATCACCTGTGTCTTATCCAACATTTCCTTTCTTATGAGTTTGTAATGTTAAATTGACTTTCTGTCCAGCTTCTGCTCAGCTTGAGTCCTCTTTAAATGATTCACCATGTACGTCTGTTAGTGAGCCACCTGGGAAATGGAATAGATATTCAGATAACCGTAAAAGAGGAAAAAGAGGTGTACAGGTCAAATGAATATGGAAATTTATGTACAGAAGTTCCCAGGCAGGCTTGTCATTTGCAGTGGTGCTCAGCTGGGGTGCTTCAGGGCTTGATGGCTCGGTCTTGTTCTGTCACACACTCCACGAGAAAGTCCAACCTCTCCAGCTCTTAACTCTGTCTTGATATGTGCCTTTTCTATGCTCAACTTAGACTGGAGGAATCTGTTCAGTTCGTCCAGAGTATGGGATATAATACCGACTTTTAGAAGTGAAAATGTGAACAAGGAAGACGTTTCGGTTTGAGATGAAAAGATTCTGTTTCCTGTTAGTTGTGGTGTTTAACATAGAACATTTTGTATCAGATATGTTTTTGCAAAAACACTGACACATTTGACAGGCATTTTTTTTAGGTGTGTCCAGGTAGATTGATAATTTAAACAATAAATTGCTCTGAACATCCACTTGAGGTTGAAGCTCTGGATTTCACTTGTCAAGACAAGAAAGGACATGTCAGCAGAGAGCTATCTGTGGAAAAGAAAAGCAAATCATTTTGAAGCTGAGAAAAGAGTCAAAATCAAACAGAGCCATTGCAGAAACATTAGGCACAACCAATACAACAAAATGAAATATCCCGAAAAAGAAATAAACCGCTGGCAGACGAACAACCAGACACTGAACAGTTCAGCCAAGAAAAACAACAGCTGTTGATAAACACTGAGAGCTGTGAAGAAAAACCTCAAAACAACACACAGTGACCAACATCACCAACAACCTCCAGGGACGAAGTGAAGGTGTCATAATCCAGAGCTAAAGAAGTCTCACGTCAATCTTTATATAAAAGCAGGAAAATTAATTCAGAAGTCTACAGGAACATTCTGTCTGAATATTTACAGAGAAATACGTCCTGTTTAATTGGGAGAAACTTCATCATGCAGCAAGACAATGATCTAAAACATTAACACAACAAAGGACCAAAAAAATGGAAGTCAGTCAACAGACCTTAAATCCAACTGAGCAGCATTTCACCTCCTGAAGAGGAGACTGAATGGAGAAACCCACAAAACAAACGACAAAAGAAAGAAGCTGCAGTAAAACCTGGAAAAGCATTAAAAATGTCAGATGTCAGAGCTTGATGCAGTGACTGCAAAAAAAAAAAAAAATTTACTTGTTCCTATCTTCACCTTAAAATGTGTTGATTTGATACAACCAACAATGTTCTATGTGTTATGTTGTTTAACAGATTTACCAGTAAATGAAAGTTGAAATACTAAACTCTCATCTCATATCCACAGTGAATTTGATACTTTTGGCCTGGCCGTACCAATACTTTCGGAGAGGACTGTAAATTTGTTTCTCACGTCCATGTACACTGCACAATGCTTATCACGAAGGATGACTCAATGTTGATATTTAACACTGTTGTAAACGCTTTAGCTAAGAATACAGGTTGACAATATCACCCTTTGGATATGTCTGATATATGACTGTGTCTAAAATCTATTTTTCCTTTTCTTGTTTAGCCACTTTATTCTCCACGACAGTTCAGCCTTTAAACTGAATCGATGACCTTTACCATTCATACTGACCAGAGCACTTCAAAGCCATTACCTGTGTACTTTACCTATTTCATCTAAAAATAGATGTGGCTCTTTACTTGATCAAATTAATCCAAAGATATTTGTATCGTGTGTGTGTGTGTGTGTGTGTGTGTGTGTGTAATAAGTAATGCTATTCCACTAAAAGGATGTAAATTATCTGTCTGTTAAAAAATATCTTATTTGTTTCCTGGTTTAAAGGTTTGTTTTTCATATATACAGAGAATACACTTGTTCTATATAAATATTACAGATGAATAGATAATGTAAGTAGCTTTATATTTCCCCAGCAAAAGATTTGCATCTTTTTTGGATTCTGTATTGATGATATTCACCTCCTTGAACTGTTCTACATCGTGTAATTACTGCAATATTTATGCTATTTTTAAACAAACTTTGTGTCAACAATAAAATATCTATTTTTGCATTGGGCATATTGTGTAAATCAAATGGTAAAAAAAAAGTTCATTTCAGTTCCAGGTTGTAACATTAAAAATAGTTGTAAAGTTCAAGAACGGTGAATAATTATGCAAGGCACCAATTCACATAATAATGATTCTCACAGATTTATTCATTCCTTGGGTATTTAATGCACTCAGTGCATGCCAGAGAATAAAATATGAGATTATTTGCCAAAATGTTGGCACTAATTTCTCTCCCAGAAGCTAATTTGAAGTTTAGTCCCTCTCTTGTCTTTTTGGCCAAATCATTTTTGGAAGGGTGCCATTACTTTATAGCAGGAATCTTAACACTTAAACCCATTTGTGTGATTGGGGTCAAAGTCATTTTAATACTTGATCTGCTCTCAGTTCTAAGATTTCACTTTGATTCCTTTTATTTTCTCTCTTTTCTTGTCTAACATATGACAACTCATTTACTAAACATCCTGTTCAAGAGAAAACGGGCAGCTTACTGGTTCCACACTAGCAACTGGAACAACTGGAAGTTGTTCCTCATCTTGAATTTGGATAAAATCATTTGTCAAATGAAAAAATATAAGAAATGTGACTGTTAGTCTACATCTCTCTGGTCAGACATGATTGCAGGAAGTTGATATCAGCAAATGTAAGATTAATAATTAATATTCACCACCAACTTTGTTTGCATATACTTTTTAAAAAATTGTGGAGAGAGTTTAATTTCAAGTGCTGCTCCATAGGGGATTAAACTCAAACTCATACTCATAGCCAAACAACCTACACTACTTTTACAATATATCTGTTATTATTATTATAACACAGTAAAACTACTGTATAATCAGGGCAGGCAGTGATCACCGTGTACGCTCATATACTCCTACACCTCCACCTACCAAAGACCTTTGTATTTAACCACTTATATTCCAATATTCCACATGTACCTCTTGTCAATAAGCATGGTTAATCAGAAAATATCAGCGAGAATTCTGTGTGATCAGAAAATATCAGCGAGAATCAAGGGGAAGGTGTACAGGACAGTGGTGAGAGCGGCCATGCTGTATGGTTTAGAGACAGTGTCACTGAGGAAGAGACAGGAGTCAGAGCTCGAGGTAGCAGAGCTGAAGATGTTGAGGTTCTCTTTGGGAGTGACAAGATTGGACAGGATTAGGAACGAGTACCTCAGAGGGACAGCTCATGTTGGACGTTTGGGGGACAAAGTTAGGGAGGCCAGATTAAGATGGTTTGGACATGTTCAGAGGAGGGAGAGTGAGTATATTGGTAGGAGAATGTTGGACATGAAGCTGCCAGGCAGGAGGCAAAGAGGAAGGCCAAAGAGGAGGTATATGGATGGAATTAATGAGGATATGAAGCTAGTGGGTGCAAGGGTTGAGGATGCAGAAGATAGGGATAGGTGGAGAGAGATGATTCGCTGTGGCGACCCCTGAAGGGAAAAGCCGAAAGAAGAAGAAGAAGACCTCTTGTCAATAAGCAATATAAAAAGGAGTGAAATGATGATGGGATGTAATTAATGTATTCTAAAAACTTCAGGTTAAACTGAGTTTGCCTAAAAGAGAGCCATATGAGAAACATATTGTTTAAATTTATTCAAATACTGGCATGTATTTATGCAAATATGACCTTCTTTCCCAAAATCATTGAACAATTAGGTCAAATCTCTTCAGCTAATGTTATTATAGCCTTTATAGCATTAAATGTAATGCAAAAATGATTTTTATGTTGATGAAGCTAAAATGAAAAATGTTATCTCCAGCAGGGAGATTTAACTCTTCTTCTATCACGCTCTCTTAAAGACAGATGTTCATGTAATGTGATGAAACCCATCCTTTAAATCCCTTTAATTGTTTTTTTCCTTCTTTCAACACATTAGTTGATCTAACTAACAACTAACAGCGTTTCTGAGGTGAATTGGGTTTGTTAGAGGAAAGAAAATACAGATGTACAGTATATATGCAGGGTTCTTTAGGAATAAAGTTGGGATTTTATGGCTTAATCAGACATTAATGCATAGATGTACTGCATATAGCCTTAATAATTCTATTATGTTGATTAAAAAAAGAGTGAGAATTTGGCATATAATGCAACAGACTAGTTAAAGACTAACAGTTCTGCTCTTGGAGTACCACTATCCTGAACATTTAGGATGTAGTAGCTTAGTGGTTAAGATGTTAAGGCAGAGTGTTGTGAGTTTGAATCCCAGGTCCACCAAGCTGCCACTGCTGGGCCCCTGAGCAAGACCCTTTGCCCTCAATTGTATAAACAATGTGATAAATTGTAAGTCGCTCTGGATAAGGGCATCTGCCAAATACCAGAAATATAAATGTTCTTTCCTCCCAGCTCAACTGCTGCAACTAATGAGATGAACTAGATATAATCTGGCATGCTTTTAGAAAATAATTAAAATTCATTAAGGGTTGGTGATTAGTTCATAAGATGAGTTCAGCCAGATGTCTTAGGAGCAAAGACAAGCCAGAATACTAATACATACCAGTCCATCACACAGCACAGTAATAAAGAAGGTGGAAGACCCTGGAGTTTTGCTTTAGTGCCTGGCGTCAAGGTGTTTCCCTTGTTCCCTGTTCTGCACTAATGGAGGCTGATTGTACAGCAGGCTAAAAATAGCTTTCTGCAAGGACAGGTGCTTCCATTAAAGATAGATGGGCAGAGATAGATAGATAGATGGATAGATGGATAGATAGATAGATAGATAGATAGATAGATAGATAGATAGATAGATAGATAGATAGATAGATAGATAGATAGATAGATAGATAGATAGATAGATAGATAGATAAAAACCTTGTTGATTTAATATCACCAGAGTCAAAGAGATTGATTTTGTGAAGCAAAGATTTGCCAGAAGCTGAGAAGCATAATTATGACTGAAATAGTTAAATGCAAAAATATGTACAGGCAGAGCCCATTGAGGTTCTGTGTTAGAGAGAACCTGATGAGAGAGAGAGAGAGAGAGAGAGAGAGAGAGAGAGAGAGAGAGAGAGAGAGAATCGAACATGGGTCAGTTTCGATCTGTTATCCAGCCTCCCTGGCTGCAAATCAGCATGGATTGTTTTGCTGCATGTGTTTTTATAAATGAAATATTAACAAGATAAACGGCTTTATCAGCCCTGTGCTGAGCCTAATTAGGAGGCATCTCGCTGCTTGTTCGTACCTGATCCTGAGAGAGATTACTAACTGGATCAGCTACAGTCTCCGAAACTCAAGCTCTCCTCCGTTAGCCAAGACAAACGGCTCAAAGGACCAAAACATCACAAATTCTCAGCTCTCTTTATTCTCTCTCCCTCTCTCTTTCTCTTTCAAAAAGAATTCTGATTTAATTTAATTTGTTCATTCAGACAGCCTGTTCTGTGTATGCTTGGGTGCTGTTTGAATCAACGTTGGCGTTCATGCATTTATCAGTGGCTTGTTTTTGTCTGTCTGTATAATTTCACTGTTAGTCAATATTCACAAGGTTCTTCTGCGTCACAAGAAAGTCAATAAAAGAAATGTGTTATTAGTCAGGAGTGATGAAGGTTACAGGCAGGGGCATAATTTCCACTGAGGACAGTTTGTGTCCCCCCCATGTTTCAAATTCGTTTGTTATGCAGGACTGGGCAGGTCACAGAGAGTGCTTGTGTCGATGCGTGTGTCCACGTCCAGGAACGTCGCATGCACACTCTAAAAAATAGCTCACTGAAAGTTCTAATGAACAGCTAGGTATCGTGGTTGCGGCACAGTCAGCGATGAAACACCAGAAGCAGCAACAGATGACTTTAATGTCATCATGGATGAAAAAGAAGCAAGGAGATGAGTTGGTTGACTCATGGTTGATTTTCTGTCTACACCTGTTGATGTTAGCCTAACGTTGACTGAGCTAACGTTAACATACACTGTTGTTACTAGGTAACTTCAGACTGTTAGATAAATATTTAATGTAGATTAGAAGATTCTGTGTAGCATGAAAATGAATTCACTTTAAACCGCACATTTTCTGTCAGCAAACAACAAGCAGACAAGCAGACTCTGGATGCTAGTTTAATGTTAGACTCAATATGAACATAACTCAGTCCTTTTTATATCAGAGGACAGATGAGGTGGATAGTTGAATGGATAGATGGAGGACAATGAAAAATGTTCTTTATATTAAAGTTAATATTTTTGAGATTGTGTGAGAATCTTGCATCCTGTGTACCAAATAAGTAGTGTATATATTATGTTATCAATTTTCCCATCCTTTTGCATTACAAAAGTAACGAGTACAGATCATTACTTCCTACCCTGCTCCAGGATAATACAGTGTTGGATGCATAAAAACGATCTACTTTAGGTATTTGTGCTGCACAGAAAATTATCACCAGGAATGTAAATATTTTAATTTGTTCATTAACTAAGGGTGGTTGTTTATGCATGAGAGACAATTATTAAAGTAATGATCAGCATTTTCATATAATTACATATTCATTTTGCTGCTGTCTATCTGCAGTGGATATTACAAAATAGTGATTCAACACACAGGTCATAAGAGCTTTTTGCTTTTTCTGTTCTAAACACCTGCGGTTTGGTGGATGTGTCTCTGACAAGTGCCCTGTGCAACAAGCGATTTATTTTACATTTTCAGGTACAGCAGTTAGTTTAAAATAAAAGTTTGTGGAACAGGGGAAATTGAGTCTCATATTATTTAAATTTTATTTACACACAAAACATTAATGGTGAACATTTTTGACTTTATAAAATGATTCTCTCAAGTCTTGGCGATCGGCCCCTATTAAACAATAAAGAAAGTAAGACCTCTTTTTTATATACATAGTTCAGTAGCCTACTATTCTATACTACTTTTTGTCAGAATTTATCATTGTAGTTGCTTTCGGCTGCTCCCTGGTCCGCACAACAACTTGGCACAGGTTTTACGCCGGATGCCCTTCCTGACACGACCCTCCCATTTTTCCGGGCTTCAATTTAATTATTTCCTGGATTTTGTATCACCATAGTCCCTAAATGTATGTAAATGCAGGAAATACGATTCAAATGGGGGAAACATTTTCCCCCATTTTGTGCCACCCCCCCCACTTCTCAAGTCAAAGTTACACCCTTGGTCACAGGACAAATCCACAAAAAAAGATGATATCATACCTTAAGCTTCTACATTTACTTTTATCACTTACCATTTCACCAACAAAGAGTCACCGTATTCAGCTTCATCAACCTTGAAAAGGAAATGATTGGGTTGTGTGTGTGTGTGTGTGTGTGTGTGTGTGTGTGTGTGTGTGTGTGTGTGTGTGTGTGTGTGTGTGTGTGTGTGTGTGTGTGTGCATCCCTGAAGTCTATATTTTTCACTGAATGCGCTCTAAAAGGCATGATTTATAAACCAGTCCACATTTCCAACTCTATCCTCCATGGCAACTGGCTCAGAGAACAGAATAAAGGCTATTTTTGGGAAGTTTGATTCAGAACAGCTGCATCTTTCAAGACAATGGCTACATCTGGGTTACAGATGTGCAGACAGATTGGGAAATGTTAATGCATAATGCGATTTAGTATAATGAAGGTGTGCGTTAAACCAGTGTAATGGTGAGAAGTTTCTCAGGCTGCAATAAACATATACGGTCATTATTTAGGTGCATTAGCTAACAGAAATGACCTTTGATTATATGTGTCTCTCCTGAATTGTAATGCAAGCTCTTTATCTTCATCTAAAAACACTCAAATGCTGCTGCTGTAGAAACAATTCACTTGAGTAAAAGTAGCAATCGAGAAGAATTTAGCCAAATGATGTTAGCTAGCTAGTTAAAATATGCTTTATTTAATTTATTTATCTACATGCTTCATGAAGATTTCGGACCTTTAATGAGAAGAGGCCAACCCTGTGAGGATCCCAATGCATCCAAAGATGGACCAGCTCCAGTTGGATTCTGCTTCATGAAGATTTTGGACATTCGAAGAGAAGTCCCATTTGGACTTTGAGGACAACAACCTCCTAATCGATATACACAATAACATTATGCATATGCTGTACCTGCATCAAACAACACCAACTGATTGTATATGTGTCATGTCCGGCTCAGCCCCCACCCTATGCAGGGCTCGAACCCGGACCTCCGTGGTGCCGCATGCTCCAGCATGCCGTGAAAGCGCAGACCCAAACACAGGATTCAGTGAAGCACTGTTTTATTTACATAAACACAATACAGGGGAAAGACGAACATAACACTAGACTCGTGGTTACATCAAACCCCAAACCCCAAAACCCGACATAACACCCACGGGACAGCTATACACAGAACATTGACCCATGCCACACATGTACACCAGGATCCCTTTTTATAGGGAAACACAACAACGTAATCAGGGACAGGTGACACAATCAGGGTGGAGAACAATGGGCAGGAAACACAGAGACATAAACAGGCTTCCAGGATTCTCCTGCCAGCGCCCTCCCCGGGCCTGGCAGGGAACTGTCCAGCTACTCCTGACAATATGACTGTAGAAAGAACAATATTCATAATTACACTCTTTGGTGTTTATAAAAATTTATGATCACACTCTCTGGTGTCACCCAAATGAGGATGAGGTTCCTTTTTGAGTCTGGTTCCTCTCAAGGTTTCTTCCTATTAGCATCTAAGGGAGTTTTTCCTTGCCACAGTCGCCTCAGGCTTGCTCACTAGGGATGATTTTGTCAACATTCATCTTGGACTTTTGTACTATGTTTTTTATGTTCTGTAGAGCTGCTTTGAGGCAATGTTCATTGTTAAAAGCTCTATACAAATAGAATTGAAAGAATTGAAAATTGAATTGACATAATAAGCTATGTTGTAAATCTTTCAGAAGGGAAAAATGAGAAACCAGGAGACCAGCCAAGAACTAAATTGGTTATATGAGCTCAAAAGGTGAAATAAACAACAGAGATACACAGTAATGGTCTGATCATCAATAATTTTTATGTTTAACATCTCATCTAGCCTTAAAAACTCAAATACAAAGAAAGGAAGAGTGTGTAAAGAATTCTTGCTCCGTTTGTGATTTTTTATCCAGTCTTCCTGCCTGGGTTGTTTTGAGCAGTGCTGCTACATGTGTTTTGATAAATGAAAGATTAAAAAGATGCTTGTACCAACCTGATCCTGGTAAAAATGGATAAAATCTTCAGCTCACATGTGTTAGCCAAGACAAACCACTCAAAGGAGTAGCTAGAAAATTACAGGGATTTCTAATATCTGTCACTAAAACATTCACACAGTCTACTGCTACTGTAGTAATTCACCTGAATATCTTAGCCATGTTGTAAATCTGGCAGAAGTCAGAATAAGACGTGGTTGAAGAAATATGGGAAATTTATTATATGTGCACAAACAATGAAAACGTTTGCCATTAGATCTGGTCTGAGATGTATTAAAAATTAAATACAAGCATCTTTGGCTACAAAATATAGAATGGTTTTGTCATAGCGTTTACTCACTCCATGTGTACATAGTCACATTCTTGACATATTTTATCATATCACACGTGTCATCATGATCATATTGCTTAAAAAAACTGAGATGAATGATAAAAAAGAGGGAGCTGTGAAATACAAACATCTCCATGGGCTTTGGTCTTCATAGTTTGCATAGTTCTTTATCACACTGTTCCTGCTCAAATTCAGTCTGTGAAATGTAAAATGTCAAAAGGAAATTTTATTTTAACTTGAAATATAATGATTTAAAGACTGTCTTCTGGCGTTAAGTGCAATTCATTTTTAACTTGAAGGTGATCCAAAATAAGTGTAGCAAAGTTGAATATTTTATTTTTAATAGCCAAGCAGAGAAAAGCAAAGAATTATGGTGTAATTATACTCAAAACCATGAACATCATCAAGTACTCTCATTAAAAGACTACACAGGAAGCCTGACGTCCTCAAACATTCAAATGTTTACCAAAGTGTCCATGTTTACTATTGATAACGGATAAAAAAATAGCAAATATCTGACTGAAATGCAGCTGTTCATTCATTTAACTCAAATTCATTCCAGTGAACAGCACGGCCTGTGTTAAAGATTAAGGCTCATGAAACCGCAGACCAGAGCAAATAAAGCAAAACCTCGTAACAAACTACTAATCACAGCCACAAGAACGAACATGGCTGACATCTCAAACTTGCTGTCCTGCTGTCTGTGTCATTTATTCATAAATTAAGTAGAAGTTAAAGAGTTTTGTTTGATTTTGTTTTCTAAGATTTGTTGCTTATAAATCTATCTAGCTAGCTGTCACTTCCTTCTTCTGCTTCCTGAAGTAATTTGATGATCATATTTAAGAGGAGAAGCTGAAAATGAAACGGCAGACTGAAGGCTTTAATTCAAAATCAGTGAGCAAAAAATAGGTCATTTTTAAGCTTTTGGTGATCGTCTAAAATGACATGACTCCTAGATACAAATCCCAAAAGCTTCCTTGATACAAATCCCTGTGATTGAGCTGTTCTGATTAGAACGGCTTAGACCCAGAGCATAAAATTATCGCTTATGTTAAATGTGTAATATTTTATATTATTAAACACAGTGGCACCTGCAAAGGGTTGGATAATATATTGGACAGCAAGTGAAGAGTTAGTCCATGAAATTGATTTGATGGAAGCAGTGAAATGGACAAGTGTAAAGGCCGAAAAACTTGGGTAAGGGCCAGATGGGTGATGGCTAGACGATTAGGGCAGGTCTTGTAGGGTGTTCCCGAGCTGCAATGATAAGGAACACCAAAAGTCAGCCATTTTGCCTTTTCCCATAGTGCATTGTGGTACCATGATGTGATTCATCAGACCAGTCCTCTTTCATGGTCCAGTTCTGATTCTCACATGCCCATGGTAGAAGCTTTTGGCAGTAGATAGGGGTCAGCATGGTCACTCTAGATTAGATTTAGATCAGATTCAACTTTAATGTCATTGTGCATGTGTACAAGGCAACGAAATGCAGTCATAGCACATACACAGCAAGCTGCGATACACTGTATGTTCTGATATGTTTATATCATCACCAGCATTCACTTTTTTTTTTAATCAATTTGTGTTCCAATGGTTGTTCTATGAGATCAGACCACAAAGACTTCACTCCCCATGAGCATCAATGAACCTTGAACACCCATGACACTGAAATACTTCTTTACACCACTTCCACTTTTTTAAAAACATTACCGTTTATTAAATATATTATTCTAATTACATATATTTGTATCAAACACACACTCTTCCTTTGGCATCCCAAATGTTCTGAACTGACCTAATTTACTCAAAGCCTATTACCTGAACATCTTCTTTCACGCGTGTAAAATGCTGACAAAATCAGTTCTTCTCCCTGTAACCAGGCCTGTTGTCTCACTCTTAATTATATTCATCACTGTATCAGCATTTTGAATTGATGAGCTAAGCGAAAATGAGGCAGGAGCCAAGACGAAAGCTCAGGATTTCTGTTGGAGTTTTGACCATATGTGATTTTTTTTCCAGGATGCTTCTTCACCTAAACACTTCCACATCTCTGCTGGTTTTAGCTGCTATTCATTGTGATTCTACTAACAATTTCAGCATGATTATTCAGCCAGGAGTGAAATCAGATAGCTAGGCACTATTTTTAGCATCTTGTCTGAAATAAATCTTCAAACACAATATATTTGGCCTTTTACCCCAAGCAGCATTTATAAATTAAGCTCTTAGAAGACTGAAATCTTTTGGAGCTACACTCCAGAGTAGAGTTGCTCTCTAATAATTACCTGGTTTCTGCTGTGTGTTTCATAGATCAAGGATTTTTTTTGTGATGTATCTTCACCTAATATTCACCTTAAAATTCTCACCCGATATCATCCTCCCGTTATCATGACTCAGGCTTCCACACGTTATTAAACTGATCGTGATATTCCCTGACGTTTGTTTCAGATCAGATTAGAAAGAGGACTGTGCAGCCGTCAGTGAATGCGACACGTCTCTGGGAGTGTTTTTGAGGCAGTGTGTGTGTGTAGATATTTGGTGAGATGTGGTGGTGATAATGGAGCTCTGCACACTCAGTTCACTGCCACCTCACCTCAGTGGAGCGCTGCAACCAACACAACCATCACATGTCAGCAGCCTGCCCACGCATTCACTCATCCAGCTCTGTCTCTATCTCTCTCTCTCTCTCTCTCACACACACACACACACACACACACACACACACACACACACACACACATCACACACACACACACACACAGTGACACATTCACTCACTTACACACACACACACACACACACACACTATAGCAGCTCTGTTCTTAGTTCTTAGCTCTTTTAGTCATTACCTGTTGTATTCTGGCTTTGTGTATAATCTGTAGAGGACAACGACTAGCTCATTTTTTGTCTGTTTGCTCTGGATGGGGCTAGGTATATTTTATATAATATAAATATAATTTAGTGGTTAGCACGTTCGCCTCGCACATCCTGGGTTTTGCTCCTGCTCACTGTGTGTGTGGAGTTTGTATGTTCTAACCGTGCTTGGTGGGTTTCCTCCGGGTGCTCCGGTTTCCTCCCACAGTCCAGAGACATGCTTCTAGGCTGATTGGAGTCTCTAAATTGCTCGTAGTGTGTGATTTTGTGAGTGAATGAGTGTGTGTGTGTGTGTGTGCCCTGTGATGGGTTGGCACTCCATCCAAGGTGTGTCCTGCCTCGATGCTCGATTTCGCCTGAGATAGGCACAGGCTCCCCGTGACCTGAGAATAGATCGGATAAGTAGTACAGACAATGGAAGTGAATAAATATAGTGGAATAAATATAATTTCAGGCAACTAACTGACATGAAATAAAAGAAACTGGAAACTATTCAGCCATAACAATATTGCCCCTTGTGCTGCCAAAATAGATCTAAAGTATGTACATCCTTGAAGTCCTGTAAGTTGTGAGGTTGGGCTCAAATGGATTGGATTCGTTTGGCCAGCACATCCCACAGATGCTCGATTGTGGTACAGGTGGTAGGTAGGTGGTGCATGTCAAAGTAACATTCACATGAATGCCAGAACCCACGGTTTTCCTGCAGAACATTGTCCAGAGCATTACACTTCCTGCAGGTTTTTACCTTCTTCCCATAGTGCATCCTGGTGCCATCTTTTTTCCCCTTCTACATTCTGGCTTCCTGTCCTTTCCTTTCCTTTCACTTGCTAACACAACACAAAAGCTTCTTCAGCTTCCTTCTTCTAGAAAGAGAAATCCAGGCACAAGAGGTAATTTAATGGCTCAGGAATCATTACAGCGCATACAGAAGCTTATAGGATTTTGTGTTTTTTAGGTGAGACGATGAACACAAGACACTAAGGATGTAAGGAGCAGTGTATCAGCAGGGAAAATGTATCTGGATGCACTTCCTGTTTTATTCCTGGCTATTAAAAACTAATTATTACCTTATTTGACATATTCCTGTTGTTAGAGGTGAACAAACATAAAATCACTACGAAGTGAAATATTGTGTGTGTGTGTGTGTGTGTGTGTGTGTGAGAGAGTTGGCAGGGAAAGACACCATGCTGTAATACTCTGAGGAATTGTTTCATGATCAAGGTGAGTTCTTCCATTTCCGAGTGACAAAAACAGAGCACTATAACCACACAGTTTTACTGGACTATTTCGATAATTACGGCACATCACTGGAATGTAAATCACTTTTCTCATCACTGATCCTTTGTCTCAGTGACCTTGAGTTATAAAGTTGTGTGTTTCTGTATTGGTGTCATGGCACATGGAACTTTCTATAAATGTTAAATATGAGGTCAGACAAATTATTTCAAGCCAGACAGCCTTATAGGGATATCAAAGCAGAAAGCTTGCTGAAGAGCAAGCTGCCCACTAGAATAGGCAGGAATTCAGAGCATGTCATTAATATAGCATGTCTCTGCCTCTCCTTTTGTGGTGTCTCTGTGCCTCCATTAAGTCCTTTAATCTGTGTCTTTATTCGAGTGTCAGCTGATAATGTACAGTATGTCAGCAGCTCTGCATTATACAGTAATACAAAGCATGCTTCATATCACATGAAAATCAGGAGTTAACAAAAACGACTCGGTAGTGACAGTCAGAAAAACACCAAACATCACTGAATGCTGTAGAAAGAGAGAAATACGTGACACTAAGTTGGATATGAATGAAAAGTCAACTACACCATAAACTTAAACAAGATTAGAAACCTGTAAAAAATATATTCCTGCTCAAGTGTATGTTAGTCATCTCTCTATCATGAGCAGTGAAGATTATAAACATTTCTGAATTTGACTTGAGTAAATGTCGTATTTGTAGCTACTGAACCACATCCTGAATTCTGATGTATTTCAGTTCAAAAGAAAAGGTTGTAATAAAAAAAAAAAAAAACATTTACAAAAACCTGTCTGGTGAAGATGAAAAAAACTGAATTCATTCATTGTCTACCGCTTATCCGAACTATTCTCAGGTCACGGGGAGCCTGTGCCTATCTCAGGCGTCATTGGGCATCAAGGCAGGATACACCCTGGATGGAGTGCCAACCCATTGCAGGGCACACACACACTCTCATTCACACACTACGGACAATTTAGAGATGCTAATCAACCTACAATGCATGTCTTTGGACCGGGGGAGGAAACCGGAGTACCCGGAGGAAACCCCGAGGCACAGGAAGAACATGAAAACTCCACACACACACACACACACACACACACACACACACACACACACACACACACACGGTGGAGGCAGGAATCGAACCCCCAACCCTGGAGGTGTGAGGCAAACGTGCTAACCACCAAGCCACCATGCCCCCCAAAAACTGAATTTAATTCATTGAATATGATTTGAGTTCATTTCATTTTATCAGCGATTCATAATGTAACAGGTGTCAATTATTCAAGAGAAATGAAGTAAAACAATTTCTCACTCAGCTCTTCCATAGAGCGCACACACGAACAATTATTCACAGGTCAGCACATTACTCAAGAAGACAGCAGAACAACCTGAACAATTCAGTCTTCTCTCCAGTAGCAGGGATAAAAAAGGACTCATTATTTTGTTCAAATTTGGCACTTAATCTAAGATGAACCACAGAAACGGTGGAGAAATGCAGCCCTGCTGAAAATAAATCAATTTCTACTTGGACATGAATGAAGGGATTGTTAAGATGTAGATTTTGGATAATAGATCTATTTTAATACACAAACAGCATTTCAGAATGTAACAAACATCCTGTTCGTATTCAGAGATAATGAGTTAGTACTGACATTACATTTATATTTTGGCTGCTTCCTCTTATAAAGTGCATTTGCTTGTAGTTTAGAGGGATAGAGTCATCATGCTGATCAGCACGTGCATGTGGATTGAAGAAAATTACAGAAATTCAAAGATGAAGCTATCATCTCGTGGGAACTGATCACTGCTCAGTGCTTTTCCACTAAACCCCCACTTCATATAGCGTCACTAAAGCAGAATTGTTCTTATGTTCTCATATTCATTCATTGTGTACCGCTTATCCGAACTATTCTCAGGTCACGGGGAGCCTGTGCCTATCTCAGGCATCATTGGGCATCAAGGCAGGATACACCCTGGACGGAGTGCCAACTCATTGCAGGGCACACACACACACACACACACACACACACGCACACGCACACGCACACACGCACACGCGCACGCTCATTCACTCACTATGGACAATTTAGAGATGCCAATCAACCTACCACGCATGTCTTTGGACCGGGGGAGGGAACCGGAGTACCCGGAGGAAACCCCCGAGGCACGGGGAGAACATGCAAACTCCACACACACGGCGGAGGCGGAAATTGAACCCCCAACCCTGGAGGTGTGAGACAAGCTTGCTAACCACCAAGCCACCGTGCCCCCCTTGTTCTCATATTTTTTAATATAACTTCTAACACAGTGACATAAGAAGTAGTGAACAAATAAAGCAAGACTGAAGAGCACATTTATCATTTTTAAAACCAAATTAATTTAGCCATCTTGTTTTCTTTGCCTCCATGTTTCTTATATGTGTGACATTTTATCCAAAGCAGAAGAGAGTGTATTTTTCATCTGAATACCTTTAATCAGCATTAAATTAGAAGAATTGAAAGAAAGCCATATTAATAAACATGTTCTTTGTGGTAATTAATGCATAATTATTATAATTAATGCTTATTAGTCATTTATGTCACATTTTGTCACTTCTCTGAAGTAAAAGCCTCCCCTGAACTTTCGCATAGAAAGGCCCTGCTGTCACTGAAACTCCTAAATTGGTTGTCCCCTGTGTGTTGAGAGAATGCTGGTTATGATGGGAAATTGGTCTGATGAGACCATGACTCACTGCCGGAGATTTATATGGCATCATTCTGAAAGAGCATCATAGTGGAGTCAAAAAAATATTTTTAAACTCTGTGGGTGAATCACACCTTTTATGAAACACATTAAGGTCTTCTCCCAGTTGGTGAAATCTGTGAGGTCTTCTTTAGAAGGTAAAACTTTTTCATAATAACTTAAATTAGGTACCAGAATCACTGAGTCTTGAAAAAAAGGCTGGATAATTTGTAGACCACCTTCCCAGAATAAGCAGGATCTGGTCTACAGAAAACAGAGGATCTTTTCAGAATCAAGACAAAACACAATATAGACCGAAACCTCCTGCTAACACGACATACATTCACCTTGTGGCTAAACCAAAAGAAATAAAAGCCAGACAACTAAAAGAACAATCTTTTAGATGCAATGCAAGGACAAAATCATCACAGGCGACCAGTGATTTACAAAACAAAACATGGGACTGTGAAGTATACTGGAGCATTTCACATTAGCAGTTTAGTCCAAAAGCATGGTTTGCGTGAAAAACTGGTACAGAACCCAAAACAACCTGTACCTCGCTGGAACTGTGCCAGGATTTTAGTAAATGTGACAAAATTCTCCTTAAATTTCACTGGTCAGTCTTCCTGACCTTCAGAGACTGCAGTTGAATACTTTTAACTTTTAGGTGTCATATTACAGCAGCACAAACTCCACTATAGCCTCATCACTTACATACATAAGGACTGCTTTCACATTGACGGTTTTGTCCAAAAGCATGGTTTGCATGAAAAACTGGTTTCAAACCCAAGACACTGTGTCGGAACTCAGAGCCCCCTCTGAGTGGACATATCGCAGGGTGAATGTTGAGTTGTATCAATTTCCCCTTAACTTTCCATTATCAATTAACTCAGTAAACTTATCAAAATGAAATTGAGTAAACTACCAAACTTAGCCAAAATAACGAGCGGTCAGTCAGCCGATGGGAACAAGCAAATTCTTTATTCAGTAAGACACACCTGTCAGATGTACATAACTGAAGAGAACAGCTGGTCTGAAGACCTTTGAAAAATTCCCTACTATTTATACATCCAATTCAATTTTAACATTTCATTCCCTTCATTCGAGCCCCCCCTTACCTAATTTTCATACAGACTTATCGGTGGCCTTTTTTGGCTATCTTCAGCTCTTCAGAACGTCTCGACCTCTTTCCTAGAACCTTTGTTTTTTCTTTCTCTTATTTCGGTTCTTTGAACACGATGTTCTCTTCACCTCCTTGTGACTTCTGACATAGTATTGACCTTGAACACGATGTTCTAGACGTTTGCAAGTTTGGGTAACTGCACGTTGCAAAGTCAGCACCTAGCTCAGTGCAAAGCACGCGTTGCGGTTACATGTTCTCGCACCTCAGCTATTTATGGTTCTTATTCACTATCTGTTCAAATGTCCCTGTGACCACACTGTCTCGTCTATTTCCTCCTTTGTCTAGTTTTTATTTCTGTTTTTCTTCAATCTCGGTGCAAATCTTGGGCTCTAAGCCTTTAAGCATTTCATAACCTGCATTTTAAGATTAAATAGTCTGTGTTTTAAGATTAAATAGTCACAGGATATGCACCTTGCTCATCCAATTTCCCATTAGCTCAATCGGCCGGTCAACCAACCCAATGATCCCATTGGATAGGCCGACTGACTAACCTGCAATCTCTAATGCTTCTAATAGATCTCTTTTCCCTCTTTCCAACCTCAGTGTGGTTATTACACTGGCATGCCAATACTTCTATAGTTATGTTTGATTACCATATTTTTACCTCAAGCAAAGCCTGCTCTTAAGTTATAATTGAATACTGTAAGAATATAGTTGAATACTGTTAGATTAATATACTTGAATACTGTAAGAATATACTATTTTAAGCAGAGTATTGTTATGTTAAAAGTAAGCATAAAATTGACCTTAAAATTTCTCCGACAACTGGACTGGACTGCTCTGGAACTGTGCCAGGATTCCTGTAAATGTGAACGCAACTCATACACATACTCCACACTCATTCAGGATGTGCCCATATGTTTTAGTTGATGACAACATCATTAGTTTCCACAACACACACATATCATGAGTGGCAGAAGAACACTGTGGGATTCAGAAGAGTTAAAGTGCCTTACTGTGGATAACAGAACCAAAATTTTAAAAATATGTGGTGAGTTCTGTGGTGTTTTTGCAGATGGCATAGAATCCATATGCAGTTTAATAACAATGAAAGCAAACAGTCCAAAATGGCAGGCAAAATCACAAAGACAAAAACAGGCAGAAAGTCCAAAAAAAACAGAAGTAGCAATCAACACCGGCAAAAGCACAAATTCAGAAAACAGAAAGGCATAAATCCAGAAACAGGCAAGGTCATTCACAGTGAGAGCAAGAACAAGGTAGCAAACAAACAATGACTTGGTATGTAACAGAGCTAACAATACTTTGCACCGAAGTTAGCTTGAGCATGGCTATAAATGTTTTCCATGCATGTTTGTGATGGTGTCAGATGAACACAAATGCTCTGGGGTTTGGTAGAATCCAGTCAGTCTGGTGGACACCCATTTGTCTCCTTATTTGTCTGGTAGACACCTATTTGTCCATCCTGGTCAGTCAATACAACTAACTCCATTTCCAATCATTCTCAGACTGTTGGTTTTTGGCTCTGGATTGTCTGCTTGATTCTCTAATAAACCTGCATCTGTATGCTTGTGTAATCTCCTGACATGATCTCTCTGTTCTGTTCAAAATTATTTGTTAGTCAGCTTTCCTCATTACTGATGAGGAGTTTTGCTCAACAGTGATCCAGGAGCTGAGGTATTTCTTCAAGCACAATTACATTTTCACTGTATGCCTTCATATTTTCTAGCAGCGAGTGTGATTCTGGTTGATGTATCATGTTTCCGTAGTCTCTCACTAGCTGCACTGTGGGAGTCATGTGAGAGAGTGTGTGTGTGTGTGTGTGTGTGTGTGTGTGTGTGTGTGTGTGTGTGTGTGTGTGTGTGTGTGTGTGTGTGTGTGTGTGTGTGTGTGTGTGTGTGCACATGGTGGGTTTGTAGACCGCATGTCTGTCCTGCACGCTGTGGAGTAACTGCTTTTTCTCCCCTGTGGTCAGTCAGGAAAGCTGTTGCATTTAAAAAGCAGGCAATGGATTTAAAAAAATACACTTATCAAAACACGTGGGTTTATGAGCAGAGCTCTTCAAAACTATGCCGTGTTTGGTGTTTGTAAAGCGTCCTCTGGAGAGAATATCAACACCATGCCTTTTTTTTGCACTTGTAGAGAGAAATTACACTTTTATAATCTGGTGATTTTTGTACTTCTTTGTAATCCTCTTCAACTCAGATGTCATATTTCCAGTAGCATTCAAAGTCAGACAATAAGACAGCAAAACCTTGATTTTGTGTCCCACTGCAGTGTTTTAGGCTGAAATATTCTGGTATTTAGCAGAAATAATGATGCAATCAATCTTTACACCAGCTCTTGAGCAACGAGTCACAACGGCCTCAAAGCATTAATCATACAACACAAAACAGCCGTTAAACTGTAGATACAGATGGTTTAGAGACAGTGTCACTGAAGAGACAGGAGTCAGAGCTAGAGGTAGCAGAGCTGAAGATGTTGAGGTTCTCTTTGGGAGTGACAAGATTGGACAGGATTAGGAACGAGTACATCAGAGGGACAGCTCATGTTGGACATTTGGGGGACAAAGTTAGGGAGACCAGATTAAGATGGTTTGGACATGTTCAGAGGAGGGACAGTGAGTATATTGGTAGGAGAATGTTGGACATGGGGCTGCCAGGCAGGAGGCAAAGAGAAAGGCCAAAGAGGAGGTATATGGATGTAATTAATGAGGATATGAAGCTAGTGGGTGCAAGTGTTGAGGATGCAGAAGATAGGGATAGGTGGAGAGAGATGATTCGCTGTGGCGACCCCTGAAGGGAAAAGCTGAAAGAAGAAGAAGACTAAAACTTCAACCATTTTGCTGTATGGTTTAGAGACAGTGTCACTGAGGAAGAGACAGGAGTCAGAGCTAGAGGTAGCAGAGCTGAAGATGTTGAGGTTCTCTTTGGGAGTGACAAGATTGGACAGGATTAGGAACGAGTACATCAGAGGGACAGCTCATGTTGGACGTTTGGGGGACAAAGTTAGGGAGGCCAGATTAAGATGGTTTGGACATGTTCAGAGGAGGGAGAGTGAGTATATTGGTAGGAGAATGTTGGACATGGAGCTGCCAGGCAGGAGGCAAAGAGGAAGGCCAAAGAGGAGGTATATGGATGGAATTAATGAGGATATGAAGCTAGTGGGTGCAAGGGTTGAGGATGCAGAAGATAGGGATAGGTGGAGAGAGATGATCCGCTGTGGCAACCACTGAAGGGAAAGGCCGAAAGAAGAAGAAGAATCTGTAGATACACAGCAAACAAAAAAATTCTTATTTGAAGGATTTTTAGTTAGTATAAAGGTAGGCCAAGAAAACTCAATGAAAACCAGCCAAAAACCCAAATCATATCATCAAACAAAATCCAACTAAATATTGCTAATTAATGCTAAATATTACAAAATAAAGTTGGCCGTGTGAAATGCCAAGTTACAGATATGTTTGGTTTATCGGTGCCAAAACAGAGAATATGAATCTCCTCACTTTCAGAGAAATTAAAAAGAGACCGGTCCTGACCACATATAGGCTCAGTGTCCAGTCTCACTACAGAAAAGTGCAGGCAGAGAAACAGCTGTCTGAGATACTGTGGGGGGGAAAAACTCTCCTTAAATTTCACTAGTCAGTCTTCCTGACCTTCATAGCCTGGAGCTGACTAATTTTAACTTTTAGGTGTCATATTACAGCAGCACAAACTCCATTATAGCATACAGTATATAAGGACTGCTTGCATCCTATAAAACTTCATAAATTCTCATCATTTAAACATCAGTAATGTGATTTAATGCTCTCAGGGGATTCTCATCCATACAAAACGAAATAAATATACGCTGTACACATTGTAGTTTTTAATCCAAAGCCTGTAGAGCAAAATGATGTAACATTCACAAAAGAGCCACTACAGTGAAGTAAGACACTGCTTCACTACAACAGTCTTTCCTGACAATGGATATATTTATCTAAGCTTGCAGGAACAGGGATATCACAAGCCTCTGACTTTTTCCCTTTAATAATGAGAATAGATGAAATAACAAATCCCCTCTTGTCAGATTTATAGAAAATAAGAACATCATGGAAATATTAATACAATTCTGTGATTTTAAGAAATCAAAGATAAAAATTCCACCATCAGTAAATTAGCAGCAGATTTATTTTCTTTTTCATTTATCACATTAAACAAATCAAAAAATATCAGATGGAACCATATACATATTTCTAAAAGATTTCTAAATTACAAAAGAAAAAGCCAGAGGTTTTTTTTTTTATTTTGTTGTTTTTTTCATCTCAGAAATGAACAATATGGCATTGATTACCGTTTTACATCCTGAATTTTTAGGTAATTTGCTGGGGATTGTTATGTTACTGTAAATATATCAGTAAATCTATCATAATTTTAATCAGCATCTAAGAAAGTATGGTGGATGTTTTTAACTATTATATAACACACTTGTGCCTATTAAAGATTACAGTAATATAATTTCTCAAAATAGACCTGAACAAATCGATAATCAATGTAAAGTATGGTTAAATAAACGCTGTTTTGAGCTGTGTTCAATAACATCAAATCCCCCAAAGTGTTATTGTACAATAAAATAAAACAGAATTTTAAAAAAACCCATCCAAGTTTTTTCGTATGCTAATGAGACAGGAGGAGTCATTGGTGGCTCAGGGGTAGGTTTCTTACATACCATGTGGAAGGCCTGGGTTCAACTCCTGTCCAATCCCCGGACATTTCCCAGTCACTGGATGCAGTGCTGATCCCAAGCCCGGAAAAATGGGAGGGTTGCGTCAGGAAGGGCATCTGGCGTAAAACCTGTGCCAAGTTGTTGTGGAGACCAGTTGGTCCGCTGTGGCGACCCCGAACAGGCAAATGCGACTTCTAATGAGACAGGAGGAGTGCAGAAAGTCATGTAACACTTACACATGTCCTAATTAGCATATCAGACATGGAACACTCTTCCGTAAGAGGTCAAAGGCAATAAATAAAGATTCAAATAATAAAATTTGTGCATCAAGCCACTAGCTTGATTTGTTTATTGATTTTATGTTTTCAACTGTCTGAGTATCAAACTTTTACTCACCGTGTTTGTGTTCTCATGGGAAATGTCTGACATGTTGTCTTTTTCAATGGGAGAACGTATATTACTTTAATCAAGTTATTTATCCGATTCTTTATCAGTGCCATATTGTGTTGTGTGATGCTTTTTGTTGCTTTTACGCATAGCTACTGTATTAAAAATTTAAAGCAATCCCACAGTATATATTTATTCTCTAAATATCTGTATTTGGATTTAAACCCAAAGAGGCCATGTTGGTTGTTTGTATGCTTGTTTTGAATTAAATATGATCCCTAGGTTTAGGGTTTGCATTAAACACTATGAAGTTCAAATTTTTAGTTAGAATTTTGCCAACAGTGTCAGCAATGTGTTCATGCATCACTAATAACTGTACATTGAAGGTGGAAGATAATTAACATGGCAGGCCTGTGTACAGTGTGTTTCAGTGACATTATTAAGATTGCTAAGCTTTAGGTCCAGAAACTATTATTACGACTAACTATTAACGATTATTGATCTAATTTAGTTGACCTGATAAAGAGCAGGATGTCATCGTTTATGGTCCCTGTGGAGTTTTTTATGTTTTTCCTGTAGGTGTCTCTTTATGAATCTTCCCAACTCCCTCCTCCGCTGACTAGACTAAATTACTCCAAGATGTAATTAAGTATGTGTATGTGTATATACATAGTGCCCTGTAGATAAAGGCCTGAATAAAAAACAGCCATCCTTGCGTGTAGACAGGTTCAGGTGGTCAGGCGTGGGTGAGGAAAAGTAGTGGCACATCCTTTCTCACTGTCTCAGCAAAATGTGACACACACCATTACTCACGTTAGGTTTCTAAAGCAGTAAAGAGGAAAAATGCTATATCTCATGTGAACACCCTAGGATTTTAAAACTGATGTTATCCCCAGTTAGCTCTATATGTTTTTTTCCCTGACAGTTGACAGATCAAACTGAATGAATTGTCAGCCAAGTGAGACAAATGAATTCTAAACGAATCTTAATCTCACTCCAGAATCTGAGGCTTTCCAAGTGTCCCAAAGCTGTTTAATTTTTCAAAATGAAAAATTTGGAAAGCTCTAAAGATAATATAAACATTATTTTCCAAATAATGGAAAAGCCCCAGAACTGGCAAGCTGCCATGATTGGGTCCTTGAGCATGGCTCTCAAACCCCACCCCCTCCAGGGGCACTGCGTCATGGCTGACCCTGCGCTCTGACCCCAACCCTCCAAGGATGGGATATGCATAGGAAGAATTTCACTGTGCAGTAATGTATATGTGACAAATAAAGACAACTTAACTTACCTAATCAACAATGTGCAGTATTCTGCATGGATGCCCACAGTTTATTCTTTTCACTTCATGTTTTTTTTATTATGCGTAGCTTTACACTAAAGTGACAACATGTCTTCTCTGCTGCTTTGTTAATCACTGAACTTTTGAACTTTTTTTTATTTATCCACCCTAAAATGTCTGAAAATTTAAAAGCGTGGTCCACAAATGAGACAGATTATCATGTAGGACCCCCCACAGAGCCCACGCATGCTGCAGAACATTTTCTGAGACTTATGCAAGTGCTGCAGCGTGGGAGGAGACATGATATCTACATGAAAGAACCTGTTTGTGAAGATTTTCACTAATGATCTCTTCTTTCACTGTACATATCTCAGATTGTAGCTGGCTCCTTGGAGATTTTCCTTTCCTCAAGACATCCAGCAGTTGAGCGCTGCTGTTTTAGTTATGTACTGCTAATAACTTTTTTGCAGAGCCCTTATTAGGAGATAATAATAATAATAATAATAATAATAATAATAATAATAATAATAATAATAATAATAATAATAATAATAATTGACTGCTAACCAGCAACTCCAGGATTAGTTAAATGATGGACAGTTGTCCAGATGTGGATGCATTTAGTATTTCAGTGAGCTTATACAAGTACGTGCAAAAAATACTGAAGTGGAGATGATCTGCGTATCAATACAATAACCACATCTCAGTGAATCCTGTTTTCTTAAAAATAAATAAATAAATGAGGCTTACTCATTAGAGTTATATGTTATGGATAAATAATAACTTTAAACTTCATCATTTTTTTCTCTGTCTATATTTCTGTAAAGCTGCTTTTGGACAATGTCCATTGTTAAAAGCGTTATACAAATAAACTGAATTGAATTAAATGAATAAATAAATCACAGCTTTTGTTACAAATGCTATGTTGAAGCTTACCTGTGGTCATCATTTCATTTCATTTCATTATTTATTTCTATTTGATTTTACTGAAGCAGTTCAATATCAGGAATAATGAGGTAAAATGAGGTACAGGTTACTGCCAGAGTCGTCCCTAGTTTCCTTCTGTGGTATTATTAGCCAGCTGTCATTAAAAACAGATGTGTTTATCTTGAAACTGGACTGTGAACTGGATTCGTGTTCAGATCAACCTCTTAAACAGATTGTGTTCAACAGTATTCATCTTTGCTCAAAACGTCCTCAAAATACAGGACAGTTTGCTTTTGTAATTCTCGGCTCCTTTCTCTAAACCCTAGCGGTCCTGTGTGTAAGCTTTTATTACAATGCAAGGCACATGAGTGAAGTCCCAAAAATAAAAAAAAACAAACCTAAAAGTTGTGCTTTAATTATTCCAGCTAGTGTGATTACCCTGCAGAGTCTATAAGGAGAGTCTATAAGGACCAGCATCCTCCTGACACCCAGTATTGAATCTTAGTCTCTTAGACACAAGCAAAGATTCCCGTCTGTTCTGTGGAGCAGAGTTTATATAGTAGTGACACCCGGATGAAGATAGTGTTGTATAGCTGTATTAGTGGACTTGCTAATGATAAAGTCAGTTCATATAACATCCTGCTGCCCAGAATAACCATTTTTACTCTCTAATGAAGACATTGTCTTTAACCCATGAGTAGCTTGTCTTGGAATCCAATAATGGTTTCAAATGCAGTGGCACAAATACGTTGGATGAATTTTTTTTCCTCTCTGCAGTCCCTGGTGTTTTTGCTCTTATAAACTATTACCTTTAAAAGATGATTAATCTTGGTTTACCATTTCCCATGGAGTGATGCAACTCTCACATGATGTTTGTTTTTTTCTGTCTATACACTCTACAGTACACTGACTGGGATTAATTGTTCTGGGGCTTCTCACATCTACAGGCTACAGCGTACCCATATGCCTTATTTCTCTTTATTTATTTATTGCACTTTTGTTAAGAAGAAAACTGAACAAATCCAGTGTCTCTAGTCCATTTGCATGTTTCCACTGAACCAATAGGTAGCTCCGTGTATAAGAATCACACACCAATCAGGCATAATATTCTGAACACTGACAGGTGAAGTGAATAACACTGATGATACATCAGTTCAATGGCACCTGTTAGTGGGTGGGATATATTAGGCAGCAAGTGAACATTTTGTCCTCAAAGTTGATGTGTTAGAAGCAGGAAAAATGGGCAAGCGTAAGGATTTGAGTGAGTTTGACAAGGGCCAAATTGTGGTGGCTAGAAAAAATGCAGCTCTTGTGGGGTGTTCCCAATCTACAGTGGTCAGTATCTATCAAAAGTATCCTGTAAGTCCTGTAAGTATCCTTTAAGTGGACCATGGAGGCCCCACCTCGCAAGGAATTAAAGGATCTGCTGCTAACATCTTGGTGCCAGATACCACAGCACACCTTCAGGGATCTAGTATAGTCCATGGTTTGATGGGTCAGGGCTGTTTTGGCAGCAAAAGGGGGACCAACATTTCCGTGTTATTATTATGTAAGGACATAGCAGGGATGTCCTGTTAAAGAAAAATAATCAATGACAGAATGTTGACATATGCAAGTTGATTACTTCCCAATATTCCCAATGTTTTATTCCTCTTACTCACCTCAATTTGCCAGCAGTATCATTAGAAGGACTTTTATCAGTTTATAGTTAAAGCACACACAGTACAAAACAAGTTCCTGTTAACACTTATGTTATAGCTGCTATAAAGAGACACCACCCAGTCTTAGGTTATGTAGATCAGATACATGTGCGCATTATGAACTGTTACTATAGAAATGATGCATTGATGATGGACTATAATGTATTATATTTTAATTATAATTGATAGGTTATAAAAATATCAGACTCAAATATTGAATAAAAGATTATTATTTTAATGAGGAATCCAGTCCTGAGCATTAAATCTGTAGAATAATGTGAGAGAAATACAGACAAGATTTTTAGTTGGAAATAATGGATGTTGTTCAGTTCAGCTCTTCTGGCTCACTAATGTGATATAAATTTCCCCAAATCACAACACAAATGCCCTATTCACAGTGCAATGATGAAATTTCAGTTATGTAATTTGGCACATACCACATGATGTCCATTAACACCTGTGTGCCTGACCGGTCAGAAGCCTCAATCTCCTCTCCCAAGGTTTAACAAGCTGATCAGGAGCTCTGGGGATTATGTTACTGCTTAGCTGCCGGAAGTATGAGGACATGTGCTGTGACCTTTACTCGTATATCACTGCACGGAGTGAAACAAGACCTTGTAGAAATCCATCTATCGCATTTCACTTTAATCCTCATGTCCATGGGTCTGTCATGGCTATCAGTGTTCCCGGCTGCACCTCTAGCTTATCTCTCTTCAGTGCGATACACACTTCCTTCTCTACCAAGCCCTTCATCTTTCGCAGTGCATTGTTACCTTCTCCCACGCATGGGCTCTTAATTGTCTGGATTCTCTGTTAGTGTGAACAGAACAAGAGTACTCGCATGTGGTGTGTTCCTACTGCATTATCAAGCTCTAAAGAACAGAGTCGTAAAAAGTGGACTGAGATCGTGTGTGTGTGTGTGTGTGTGTGTGTTTGAATGTGGGAACATGTTCAGATGTTCTGCATGCTCTTATCTACTATTGCATAAATCCTTATCTGAGTAATACAATTTAATTTCATGCTTAATATCTCACATTTCCAAGCATTTGGTTAAATAACACATGTTTCTGTTATCAAAACGTTTGTTTATTATTATTATTATTATTATTATTATTATTATTATGATCAAATTACATCTGGATCATTGCTGTAGAATGGAATTAATTTAATTTGGGATGAGGAATATCGTCATAAGAAATATATACATACAGATATAAAATATCATTTAATATATATTTAATTTAATCATTTAATCACTGCATGATTTGTTAAATTATTTCTCATGTATTTTAACAGACATTGATTCTGTTATTTATTTATGAAGGGATCTGCATTCTTGATATATAAATAAAGTTAATAGGAAATAAAATACCAAATGATATTTCAAACCGATTAAAAGAAAATGGTAGTAATGAGGGAAATTACATAAATGACAACTAGCATTTTATTTGCTTCTGCAGTTCATTTTAAATATTTAACTGTTTGTCACCTTGTAAAATCAGTCTGTGAACTCCAACTCCCAGAAAACATCACAGCCTACAAACATGACAACCACGATACTCCAAACGCCAGATCCACACATCACCTGGACGTTGACAGTTCTCATCACACACCTGTTGACAATTTCACACCCACACACTCACCATTTAGTACTGTTTGTTTGGATTATTAAACTATTGAAAAACTGCATCCTCATGATGTGACATAAAAATACACTGACCAGGCATAACATTATGACCACCTGTCTAATATTGTGTTGGTCCCCCTTTTGCTGCCAAAACAGCCCTGACCCGTCATGCACTCTGTATTCTGACACCTTTCTATCAGAACCAGCATTAACTTCTTCAGCAGTTTGAGTAACAGTATCTCGTCTGTTGGATCAGACCACACGAGTCAGCCTTCGCTCCCCACGTGCATCAATGAGCCTTGGCCGCCCATGACCCTGTCGCCAGTTCACCACTGTTGCCCATTTTTCCTGCTTATAATGCATCCACTTTGAGGACAAAATGTTCACTAATAAATCACTAATATATCCCACCCACTAACAGGTGCCATGATGAGGAGACAATCAGTGTTATTCACTTCACCTCTCACTCATGCCGCTCATAATGTTATGCCTCATTAGTATATATATATATATATCTACGTTGTAAGACAGAATCAAAGACTCATGAAAATGGGTCATACAGCAAACAGTGGAACGTAGCTGAGACAAGAATAAAAAAAACAGGAAGTTTGTGTCTCTATTAAACAGTGTTTGTGTGAGAGAATGTGTGAGTATGACTATAAATATGAGGTGGTGTGTAGATTGTCTGTACCACTTATCTGATCTATTCTCAGGTCACAGGGAGCCTGTGCCTATCTCCCTGGACGGAATGCCAACCTGCAGGGCACACACACTACAGGCAATTTAGAGACTCCAATCAGCCTAGAAGCATGTCTTTGGACTGTGGGAGGAAACCCACCAAGCACGGGGAGAACATGCAAACTCCACAGACACAGTGAGCAAGACTCAAACCCAGGATGCTGGAGGTGTGAGGCAAGCATGCTAACCAGTAAGCCACCATGCTGCCTGTGTAGATTGTTTGTAGGTTTGTTGGCCGTTCCGTGTTCTGGGAGTTGGAGTTGATGACAAATAGAAATGAGAATAATGCATAATTTCGATTGGTTAATCCGAGTTCTAACAAAGCATCTGATGAATTTAAGCACAGGGGAACCTTGTGGAAGAAATTCAGCAGTTTGGACAGAGTTCCAGTGTCCCCAGGGTTCAGCTGTCAAACTTTTCTTAGCTATCAGAGATCTTTGTGTCAGCACTTATACTCAGTGTTCAGGCTTCTGGTCAGTCATTTCAGAGCGCAGTCGAGACGAGGTGGAATTACTTCTCGGAGGAGACGATGTGACTTTAAGTGCCGTGTGACTGCAACTCAGTTCCTATTGAAGGACCACTCCACTGCTAGATGCACAGATCTCCCAGATCCCCCAGGTTGGAGAAGTGATGTGCTTCTATGTCATGCTGAGAGCGAGACTTCATGTCCTGAATAACTTTCACATTTAATATCTCGGTGTAAAATGCATGGCAATGTCAAACGTTAACTCTGATCTGTTTCATAGCAACAGTGCCGAGATTAATTATTTTGCCCTCTAGTTGGTTGGAGGCACTTCTCTTTCCTAATTACCCAGAACCCACTTCTTATCTTCACTCGAGGGGGGTTGGTTATTTATTTATTTATTTATTTATTTATTTATTTATTTATTTATTTATTTATTTATTTATTTATTTATTTAAGAAGTGATTTTTGTAAACATTCAAAATGAGGTCGAAGCAGGAAATATTCTCGGTCTGTCTGACTAAACATCAATTATCCAGTGTATATTAATTTATCTACAGGGCTTAAAAAAAATTTTTAATTTTTAAACATAAAACGTTATCTGCCTTTGCCTCTTTTAGCTTTCACTTATTATACCTACAGTTATGTAAAAGGTAATTATATAAAATGCTTTTTCTGTATTTGGTATGCTGTATTTTGATATGCTGTAAAACTTTATCTTTTTGTTTCTGCGTCAGCTCATTCCTGCACTCACATCTCTGAGGTATGAGGTAAATGTTTCACGTTGCTGCCATGTGATGCGTTATATTCCGTCCGAGCGGAGGTGCTGAACGAGGAGCTCCCTCTTTCAGGGCTTTAAGAACCAGTTCTCAGTAGCTGCTGGCCCACAGGGAGGTGTGAAGAGAGTGACAGATTGGTCTGTTTGCGCTAATCTTTTCTCTTTTCCACAGCCAAGTCTTCTTCTCTCTCAGAGCTCTGATGGCAAGCAGCCCAAATGCTCAGTGTCTCCTTGTTGTGTTTTGTTTTGTCTTTTTTATCTTATCAGGTTCTACCACAGTCGGCTCTCTGCCTTATTGTGTGACCAAAAAACAAGTCTAGGAGGACAAACACTATCATGTGGCACTGCTGAAATCCAGTAACTAGACTCTGCTGTTCCAGAGACAGTTCAGATAATCCTGCCGTATTTATGTAACACTGTAGTGTTAGGTTGCGTTGGGGAAACTAATCCCTGAAGCTTTTGCAGGATGCACCAAGCTGCATAAATTATTCATACATTCATTTATCTTCAGTAGTGCTTTAACCTGGTCAGAGCCTGTTTCAGGAACGCTGGGCACGAGGTGGGAATGCACCCTGGATTCATCATGCCACATTAATGAAATTAACTAAATTAAAAATATGAGGTGCAGCTGATTGTGTTGTGTTGTTGCACCTCAGAGATATCCTCATTCTGCTGGTGTTACAGCGGAGAGATTTAGGCTCAGACATGCAACTCTTCAAACTAAAGCTCTTTAGAATTCCAAAAATGCCAAAAATGCTTTGTTTTCTCTATAATAAGACATATACGGTGGCCAAAAAGTGCAAAACAAAATAACAAATCCGAAAACACAAGGACGAATCAGGCAAACCAGAAAAGGTAGGTATAGTTTGCGAATGGAATTCTTACCTCTGATTGGACGAGACATCTGTCACTCAGGATATACAGGAAGTCCAGCAGGCTGCAGCAGTAGAATGTGGATTGGTGTGTGTATGAACGCAGCTCTGCTCTTATAGCATTCCTTACATCCTTTAATCTGGAATAGTTTTGTCTTCTAAACATACCTGCTGTGTTTATAGAGATCACAAACTAATCTTTATGCCATTATACGGTATCAGTATATCCAAAATAACGACATATGAACGTCCTTCCTCAAAGTAGCGTTGAATACATTTTCTCCTTGTTTTTTTTTTAATAAAAAATATAAATATAGATTTTTATTTTCTTAGATTAAAAGTTGCACTATCACAAAAGATGGTTTAAAGTGAACTCAGAACTCCACACATGTACAAGAAATAAAGTTACACAATTCCAGTATATCCTGAGTGACAGATGTCTCATCCAATCAGAGGTAAGAATTCCATTCGCAAACTATACCTACCTTTTCCGCTTTGTCTGATTCATCCTTGTGTTTTCGTATTTTTTTATTTTGTTTTCAGGTTTGTTATTTTGTTTTGCAATTCTCTGCCACCGTACACACATGACGCATACTAAAACATGAACTTATTGCTTCCATCAGAAAGAATGTGCTGAGAAGATTGGCCTCAGCATCTTGGCTTTCACTGATGCTGTAATGACGAATGTGGGAGAGACAGAATCAGCCACTGACTGTTCACATTGTGAAATAAAATGCCACTGAAAAGCTTGGTACAGGGCCAGGAAACCACGTTATTTCATGCCAGCACCATTGGCATACTCGGATATTGATACTGATAAATGCCATCTGACAGCTGAGGGACATTGTTTTAAAGAACCGCATCACTGATATGAAGAGAGAGTTATAAACAGTGCGGTTGATAGTAACATGTAAAATATAAACAAGTAAAACCGATGGCTATTACAAGCAATTGGCTATTCCATGCAAAATCTGATGCCCCCCCCCCCCCCCCAAAAAAAAAAAAAAAACATCCATCAGCATCAATGAATTGTTAGACATTTTGTATAAACAGTTTTATATTTAATTTATTTTACACACTTGCTGACTTGAAGCATCTTCAGCTGTTCCATTGACTGAAGAGAACAGTCTTTGAGTCTGCACAGTTTACTTTGAACTGTTCCTCCAGCTCATCAAATCCACCCACATGGGGTGAGTGGAGCAGCATGCAGCACTCGTTGGAGCATGCTCTTTTTTATACCAGTGGGAGACAAAAAAAATCCTACACACTTCACATGTGGGAGGTATTGTGAAGTGGTTTTACTTCACGCAAGCAAACACCCTTTGGTGAGCTAAATTGAATGCTGAAAATGGGAGCAATTATTAGGGCAAAACGCTGCTTAGGAAAATAGTGGGATCTTTCATTGATGCAGAGCTAGCTACTGTAATAATATACATACAGAATTGACTTTAAATCAGGCAAAATCTTTTTTTTTGGACATTATACAACTGAGAGTTTAGGGCCTTGCTCAAGGGCCCAGAGAGGGACACTTGTTAGACCTAGGATTTGAACTCACATCCTTCTGACTAGTAGCCCAAGGCTTTAACCACTAAGCTATATCCTAATCACAGCCCCCATTATAATTGCCTACATTTAAATTTGATAATAAGGTTGATAAATAACACTGTTTGGTAATCTGGGAAAAATCGTAGGATGTGACTATGGGAGAATTATATAAACAACCCAAAATATTTTGACCAAATGTTTTGATCATTGATCAAGTTGTTGGCTACCTGCCAAAACAATGGAGCCTTGATTCAGGTCCAAACTCCAGTAAGAAATGATCTTCTTACTATATTATCTTTCTCTGTTGAAATGGCAGTTAATCAAAACAGGAAATTCATCCCAAAAAACTTCCAGAATTAAACACTGATTATTTGTGTAATCATTTCCAGTGAAGAGCGATGATGAGGCTCCAGTTATGACCGACATCTTCCTCAGGAAATGAGGCTAGAGACTGATGTGGATGGTGTTTATGATCAGTGTGATTACATCTTTTCCATCATAAGTGGTTATATTTATAATATGCAAATGATATAAATGCATTGTGGTTGAAACATCCAGTGGGTCTGTGTCTTTCAGTGGACTCTAAATAACATCTTTAAACGTGCAGCGTTCTCTCTTTTCTCTTTTGGAGGCCCTTGTGGTTCGGATCTATGTAAAAGAAACAATTCTGTCATTCAATAGCTATAAAATATCAGCATGTTATGAGTTTTCAGATACATTTATATATATTATATTTTAGTGGTATATCTAATAGTGCTGTGCTAATGAACACAGGACAAAAATACACAATGTAGATGGATTGTGGTGTGTTGTATATTATTAAGCAGAAAGCTCCAGATTGCGGTTATATTGAATATCAGGTAAAACCACACAATACCGAGTGTGATAATGCTTTTATAGAACAGTTCCATAAGCAAGAATTTAAGTAACGTTTCACAATAAATGGCTAAATGTGCAGTTTATTTATCGCACACTAGGCACAAAGCTCGACCAATCAAATGAGTGGAGCGGAAATAATTGTGTCATATTCTTTAAAATACACTATGTTGCCAAAAGTTTTGGGACATCTGCCTTTATATGCAAATGAATGTGATATGGAGTTGGCCCACCCTTTGCAGCTATAACAGGTTCAATTTTTCTGGGAAGGTTTTCAACAAACTTTAGGAGTGTGTTTATGGGAATTTTTGACCATTCCTCTAGAAGTGCATTTGTGAGGTCAGGCACTGATGTTGGACGAGAAGGCCTGGCTCGCAGTCTCGGCTGTAATTGAGGTCAGGACTCTGTGAAATTCCTCCACACCAAACTTGCTCCTCCATGTCTTTATGGACCTTGCTTTGTGCAGTCATGTTGAAACAGGAAGGGGGAAAACTGTTCCCTCAAATTTGGGAGCATGAAATTGTCCAAAATGTCTTGGTATGCTGAAGCGAGTTCCTTTCACTGGAACTAAGGGGCCGAGCCCAACCTCAACACCTGAATTTAATGATTTGGAGGGGTGTCCCAAAACATTGGGTAATATGGTGTACATTGCTTCTCTCGTGAAACAGAACTGAGCTACTTCACCTATAACTAGCAGCATCAGTTTATACATGAAATATATTGTTTCTTATATTGAGGTCTTAAAGCCTGTTCTTCACGTGGATGCTCTCTCTATGAAGAGAAGCTTATTATGGATCAAAGAGATCAGATGTATAACAGTAGCCACAATAATACAGTTTTGCAGGTATTTATAAACCTTAAACTGACCACCACATTAAAATGATGGAAATGATTTCTCAGCAGTATCACCTGCCCTTTAAAAGTATTTATAGGTTTTAAAAATAGTAGTATGTTTGTTTTGTAATCAATACTGACAATACAGATCTGCTCTGGTTTTGGGGATTAAAACAATCGTCCATCAGTAAAGTGTCTCTTTGTGTGTCTTTGGTTGATTATACAGACTCTCATTACCTATGGCTGTAATTCGATTGTGTGTTTTTGTTCTAATTCTTAGATCTTTTTTATTTCAAAAAATCATCTTTATCATAACTTGTAATATGAAGCAAGTGTGCAAGACAAGTCCATATTCCAACAAGTAAAATATTCATTATTTGAGTAATTGCATTTTCTTTCATGTTTCTGGATATCTCTCTTGTCATTGAAAGAAATTACAATTAGCCTTTTGCACCTTGAGACTGATGAGGCCTGAGTCTCATTAACCAGGTGATTTTCTCTTGGAAATTTGTGTCTCCTTCTGAATCGCTAAAGAGCAGCCTCGAGTTCTTTAACACTCTGAGATCATTACTCTGAACACATTATTTAGCCATAGTAAAAGAATACAAATCCTTGATCTCACAGCTGTTGTAAGAGTTTGGCGTTTTCTATACTTAATCTGAACTCAGCTCTAGATCAGACTGTCCAATCTTACCCAGAAAGAGTGATGTTTCAGAGCGTTCCAGCTAAGCAGGAGCTACACAGCAGCTGGTCTTAGCTTTCACTAGATTCAGGTGTGGCTTCTGCTTGAACAAAATAAAAACCCTCACCCACACAGAGTATTTCCGGATAAGATTAGACACCTCCGAGCCAGATAATCCAATCCATCTCATATCATCTCATCTAATATAATAATAAAAGTATTAGTTTTGGAAATGTTCTGTGGTAGAAAAGAAATAAAACACCTCATCAAATGCTGGAAAATTATCAACTGGTAATTGATCAACATTATCAATTGGTCATTATTATTATTATTATTATTATTATTATTATTATTATTTTGGCATACTTCGCATTAAATGTCTTCTTCTCTACCAGCACTACATTAATAGATTGTGGCGTAATTTCTGAATACATCAGATTGTCCTGCTTGTGCACAAGAATTTTTTTTTTTTTTTATCTCATATACATATTTTTTTTAAATAAAGTTGTCTAGGCATTGTGTTGGATGTTTTGTGTAAGTTGTACATCAGCATGTGTATACTGTATGTCCACAGCTGTACAGTATCAGCTAAACTAAGATCTGTCAGCTGTGATGATCATATCATGACATCTTTATATGCAAGTGATAAAATATCATCATGCTTATAGCAACGTTGATTGATCTGAGCTAAATCTCTGTGTTTGTATTAAACCGATCCAGAATCATCCGTTTTCCAGCTTTTCCTGTAATTGTATGTGCCAGAGTAATTTGATTTGTGTGATTGATGCATATGTAAATTTTATCTGATCTAATTGGGCCCACAGCTGTTTCCGTTTTAAATGAGCCAGGTTGTGAAAATGTTGTTTATCCAAAAATAATGAGGGAAAGTGTCAAAAAAAAAAAGAAGCTCACTGGTGGATTTGTGCTGCTAGGTTATTATATTTTTTGTTTCACTTTGTTATTTGTGAAAGTTTGTTTAACCTTCTGACCAACAATACATCTGAATACTTAGTGTAGTGATTCACTGAATGATTAATTCATTCATTTATTCAGCTATAGTAACTGTTTTATCCTAAATCATTCATTCATTCATTCATTCATTAACCCACTCACCCACTCATTCATTCATTCATTGAGTTACAGTAACCACTTTATCCTAAATTATTCATTCAGCTATAGTAACCACATTATACCAAATGATTCATTTATTCATTCATTCAGCTACAGTAACCTAAACGATTGAATCATTCAGCTATATTGATTTATCCCAAATTATTCCTTTAGCTAAAGTAACTGCTTTATCCTAAATGATTCATTCATTCATTCACTCACTCACCCACTCATTCATTCACTCAGTTACAGTAAACACTTTATCCTAAATGATTCATTCAGCTATTGTAACTGCTTTATCCTAAATGATTCATTCATTCATTCATTCATTCACTCACTCACTCACCCACTCATTCATTCATTCATTCATTCATTCATTCATTCACTCAGTTACAGTAACCAATTTATCCTAAATGATTTATTCAGCTATAGTAACTTCTTTATTTCAAATGATTGATTTTTTCATTCATTCATTCATTCATTCACTCAGTTAGAGTAACCACATTATCCTAAATGATTCATTTAGCTATAGTAACTGTTTATCCCAAATACCTCATTCATTCATTAATGCACTCAAAATCGCATTCACTAGATACAGTAACCATTTTATCCTAAATGATTCATTCATCCATTCGTTCATTCATTAAATCAGATACAGTAACCACTTCATCCTAAATAAATTATTCATCCATCCATCTATTCAGTCAGATGCAGTGACCACTGTATACTGTTGGGGTTGAAGTGGATCTGGAGCCAATACCCAAAACACTGTGCATGAGATGTGTTCTAGTCCACTGTAGGACAACACACACACACACTCACTAAAACCTTCACAACTATGAACCTCTGTCTCTAACCAGTATACATACTGTTTATAGATAGGAGGAAACCACAGAACCCAGAAGAAACACATGGGGAGCCTCCACTTCCGATGCTCTGGAACACTCTGTTTCCAAAGTCTTCAAGAGGGAGAGCTTCACTCTTTGTGGTTTCTTAGTTAATCATTTTTTTTTCTAATTAATTTCAAGAGATTAACAAAAGAAGAGGTTGCAAAGGGGATGAGTGTTTATATCAGACTGAACAGAAACTAAAACATAAAACATCAGTGTTATGGGGATGAGCTGGGTGCAGAGTCTAGAAGAGAACCAAGCTGAGCTGTTATCCAATCAATTAAAAATGTAAATGTATTAATGTAAATAAAAATGTAACAAAAAAATAAAAACAATCAGACAGGCAGCAGGATGAATAATCCAGATCAGACAAGCAGGAAACACTACTGGGCAAGAAGCGACCTCAACAGTAATGACGAGGAAGCCATGCAAACCCAACACAGTGTTCACTATCCATAAAGCGACCCAACAGCCAGAAATACACGCTGTGAAGACGAGGGGAAGGGACCCACTCATCACGGCTAATTTAATGGTCCAAGAAGGCACGTCACTTGCTAAATCAGGGCAAAATAGGTTTTAGAATATAGAGGAGATGACCTAACTCTAGGCCTGGACCTCAATAAAACTTGTCTAAATTCTACGCTGGGGAAAACAGAGGGGACTGGAGAAATACAGGAAATCACCTCTCAGGGAAATCACTACCTTGATACATAGAACAGACTTCATCCATACACCGACTGTCAGAATCCTCAGGTTTATATAAGCGGTGTGTGCAGGTGCCTCTCATCAGTGCTGATTGCCTGTGCAGGACTGAGGAGCTATAAAGATTTGTGGATTTTCCTGAGAAGGTACAGCAATGTTACAGTAAGAAGTATTAATAAATGCATAAAAACTCATTCTGTAATGAATAGAAAATTGTTAGTGTTGGAAAAGTGCTGTGGAAGAAAAGGAATGAAGCCCGGAAAAAAATGATCAACAATATAATATTTACAGACATCAAACTGTTCTGCTTTTTTCCATCACCTCTAGGAGGAAAAATATTGTTTCCAAATTAATATCAACATACAAAACTCCTTATACACAGTAATCCAAGTTTTGGATAAAACCCAGGACCCCGGAGCTGTGAGACAATAGCTTAAGTTCTGAAATAAATCTGGTATGATGGAGTCATGGCCAATCAGAGGAGAGAGAGAAATCACATAACACTGTGCATATAGCAAAGGTGTCAGGACTGATGGGGCTGTTGTTCTCAGGAGCTCCGGAAGTGCAGTGAATATTAATGGCAGACACAGAAACAACAGAAATGGCTTAGCTTTGCAAGAATGCTAATAATTGCAACAATATTTATAGATAGATAAACCGTCTACTGTATACTTTCATATCCAAAGTGATTTACAAAAGGAGCAGAATACAAGCAAAGTGGCTTGTTTGGGGGTTAGACTGGGCTTTACTGGAAGTCGTGGGATTTAAGCTCACAGCATTCCAGCCACACTGAGCTACAATCACATCATTAAAGCATCCAAATGTTGCTTCAGGATGTTTAGCCATCAGGACTCATTAAAAGGAAAGCAATCAGATTTGAATACAGATACAGGTCTCTTTAAAATGTCAGTCCCTCCCAATTGTTACTCCCAATGAACATTAATCAAACTCTCTAATCATCACAAATTAAGTTAACAAGATTTACAAATTGCTTTGTGTAATTAAACCCCAGGCACATTAAGATTTTAATGTTTATTCGTGAATAAAATTAAAAAGTCACTGCCATTTAAATAGTATGATAATAATCATGTGGTTTCTTCCATTTGGAAAATCAAGCCAATCCGCATATCAACTATACTAAATATTATCAGGATTTGACACGATGCACAGCAGGAGAACGCTTAAAGCTGGGAGAAAAAATAAAGAGAGAGCTGTGGAGTCCAGTGTTCACAGATAATGATAAGAACTGCTATCTACTTCATAAATTAGATTGATCTGTTCATAAATTAGATTTATTCAGCCAGTCTCGGTTCCTCTTGCACTTTCAACTGTCTGACTGTTGAGGTGCTGTGATGAAAACGCTTCAAATTACCAACCTGGACCTTGGAGATATATGACGGATGTCTATGAAATGAGGGTGGGTCTATATATTGAATATTGTAAAGTGTGTGTGTGTGTGTGTGTGTGTGTGTGTGTGTGTGTGTGTGTATAGGCAGCAGGCTGCTCTGTTCTTGAGCTACGAGTTAATAGTTAAACATCTCTCCATCTCAGCAGCATAGTGTGTGTTCTCTGGGGTTTAGTAACATGAGCCTCAGTGCTTTAGCGGGTCACTGATTTGTGTTACACGATGCCTTCATTGCGTTTACTCCTCCACACCACCAGGGCTGTCATGAGCAGAGTGACCACAATGGGCACTATGATGAAGGGCCCTAAAATCCTGTTGGGTGGATCGTGAGGCAAGCGGCCTGTGGGCGAGCAGTTGTGGAAGTAGTACTTGTGCACACTGATGAAGAACTCGTCCACTAGCCTGTTGGGCCAGAAACAGTTCATCTTCCAGGCCACCAGGAAAGTGCAGTTTGTCAGCTCTCCATAGGACCTTCAGGAAAGAGATACAAGAGACTGATTAAAAATCTGCTCAGAAAATAGCGGGAATTAAGAGTTTTGATAGGGTATGTAATTATTTTTTCATGCCTTTATTCATCTTTAGTATCTATTTTATTGTGGATCAGAGGGTGGGAATACACCCTACAGGGCACACCTAGGGGCATTTTAGTGCCATCCACCTAATGAAGAGGGTGGGAGGAATTTGGAGAACCTAGAATAAAACCCACGAGGAGAACATGCACAGAAATTTATTTAACACCACTAGGAATCTGGAGCTGTGAAGCAGTGACGCGACACACTGCACCAACATGCTGCAGATTACCTTCTAACGGCATAACAATGCAGTGTGTCGTACAATTCCTTTAGGAGAATTCATTCAACAGGTTGCATAGTAAAGTAGGCTATTTGTCATAAAATACACACCACTTTATATTAAGCCTTCATCTGAAAGAGTAACTTTCTCTTTATCCTGAATCAGGAGAAGCCACAGGAGTTAAAAAGAAATCTCCTAGAAAAACTTCAATGGTGACATTCAGCCCCAAGCAAGAACTTCAGGTTTCTCCCAAGCCTTTAAAGTTTAGTGTATTGCAATTCTTCGACTTCCCGGTAAATTATGATGCTGACAACCAGAAAATCACTGCAAGCGGAATTCCTCAAATTTGGCTAGTATGGCTGGTATCTGACTGGATCACACAATCTATCGTAAGTAAGTAACTATCGTAAGAACAGACCTGAATTTTGTTTATTAATTAACCTTAATAATTATCCTACACCAATTCTAAGATCATACCAGGATGAGATACTTTACATACGTTTTTTAATATATATTTTTTACTTATTTATAATATGAATAAATTTCTATATTTATTATTTTTTTATTTATATATTCATTTAAAAAGGGGCAGTGTCAATGTAAATGATGTATTAAATCCTGATAGATTCGAAAGATGGACATTTGATTTAGCTAGCTGGACAAACAGACAGACAGACAGACAGACAGACAGACAGATAGATAGATAGATAGCATACACCCTTATCCAGAGCGACTTACATTTTATATCCCCAGATGAACAAACAGACAGACAGACAGATAGACAGATATCCCCAGATAGACAGACAGCCAGACTGATTGACTAGGGGATGGAAATGATGGATGAACTTCAATATTTTGATATTTTGAGAGTTTGAGTACCTCGATATTTTGAGAGTTGGAATACGCAGATACAAACCCAGAATATAAGCACAGTGTCTCAGGCCGTGTTGAGTTGTAATGTATAGAGTATTAAGTGCAGTGTGTACTGTATATTCAGACCTGCTTATTATGATATCATTTTCAAATAATTCCTTTTCAGTTCCAGCTCTCCAGTGCTGTCGCTACAAAACATGTCTGAAAATATACACGGTAGAAATCTCTGAGAGAAATGGCCTGCTATGGTTCTCATTTTATTAAATGCTGATTGCTCTTATTAGAAGTTGCTTTCGGCTGCTCCCTGTTCGGGGTCGCCACAGCAGACCAACTGGTCCGCACAACAACTTGGCAAATGTTTTACGCCGGATGCCCTTCCTGACGCAACCCTCCCATTTTTCCGGGCTTGGGACCGGCACTGGATCCAGTGGCTGGGGTTGAGGCATTGGCTGGAATCGAACCCGGGCCTTCCGCATGATAGGCGAGAAACCTACCACTGAGCCACCAATGCCCCCCACTGATTGCTCTTATTAAATAATAAAAAAAAAATCACAGCAGGTTATTCTAGCCTTGTGCTGTAATTACATGCTCACAGCACTTCATCTTACATGCAGCATTTAAAAACCTTCATTATCCACGAGCGACATGAATGTTTGTGACTACCGGAAAACCTCTTTTCACTCCAGCCTCTCAGTGAACCTGGAGGATCTGGTCCAGTAAAAAAACAAAAAACAAACAAAAAAAAAAACAACAACCTCAGGTCATCTCTTTCTCTGACCCTCACACAGCCACCCCCTAGCACCCTCCCAAGGCGGTCTATTTATAAGGCCATTCAGCTATGTGTGGGATGCTGGGGATGACACGACTGATTTACAAAGCTCTACAACAACCTTTATCACAACATTTCCTTTTGGAATTGCAGAGTAAGATTGTCAAGAAAGAAGAGTGACAGTATACAGTACAATAGTCTTGTAAAGATGTACATGTAAAGAAATCCTATGTTTCTACTATACAGAGGCCAGTGTTTGGTGTAACAACCTTTCTTTTTTTTTTTTAAAAAAAGTCTCATTAGACTCAGATACGTTTAAGTAAAATAGCTAGAAAGCTTTCATCTTTCAGCCACTGGAGACTTTGATTGTCATACTTTTCTTATTTTCCATACAAAACCTGACCATAAAAACATAAAACATAATGTTTCTTGTCTGAAAGATGGTCTGTTACATCATATACATCATTTGCTGTACGACTACATATGTTTGGAGTGGTGTGTAATGTGTATAAATGTAACGAGCAGGGGCGGACGCTACTGATAGTGGGGATCGAACCCGGATCTCCGCTGTAAGCTCAATCGGGCGCAATAGCAGATCAAACCCAAACGCAGGGATTCAGTATGTGCGCTGCTTTTATTTAACAAAACACAACTTACATTAAACGTAACAGAAACAAACCATAACTGTGACATGGAAACTTAGATAACCTCAACAAAACATGACTACGCCATAAAAACCTGGATAACACGGCGTCCATAAAGTCCACATATGAATTTAATGACAGTCCAAGACAGCAGGACAGACATATATAGAACAACACATCAAGAGAAAACGAGGGACAGGTGAGAAAGCATGAAAACTCATTAGGAAAGGGCATGGCACCGCCCACATGGGAATAACACAGTGATGCATAAACCACTTCCCAGAACAACCAGTAACTCCTAACAGTAAATAAAAAAATTTTTTATGGACCAAGTAACTCAGAAGTCATTAAATCTAAGGCTAATTTTTTTTTTAATAGGGTGCCTTAGAAAGGAGGTAGTTTGGGAGTAATCAGAGGAGTAGAGACATCTCTCTCATGTCTGTCCCCAAGTCTTATAAATGAATCATGCACCATGTCAGCGCTCTCTGAAGTGCACCTTTGTGTGCTCAAATCACAACACCTTGCACTTGTCTTTTAAACGCCAGGCTCGATGCTCCGAGTCAAGCTGTCCTCTCGCTGTTAAAGCTACTATTTAATTAAATATAAATTCTCCATGGATGTTTTTTATTTGTCACTGATAACAATCAGATTAAAAATGTAAAATTGAAAAATACTGTATAGTGGCACACGTGTCATGAGCAACATCATGAGGCTTTTGAATTGAACATATTATATATTATTTTTAGGGGGGCACGGTGGCTTAGTGGTTAGCACGATTGCCTCACACCTCCTTGCATGTTCTCCCCGTGCCTCGGGGGTTTCCTCCGGGTACTCCGGTTTCCTCCCCCAGTCCAAAGACATGCGTGGTAGGTCGATTGGCATCTCTAAATTGTCCGTAGTGTGTGATTGCGTGAGTGAATGAGAGTGTGTGTGTGCCCTGCGATGGGTTGTCACTCCGTCCAGGGTGTATCCTGCCTTGATGCCCAATGACGCCTGAGATCCCGTGACCCGAGAGTAGATCGGATAAGCGGTAGACAATGAATATATTATTTTTAAAAACGTTTAAAAAAGAAATAGTATATAGCAAATTCCATACTGTACACAGCAAGGAACAAAAACCTGCTTTATATACAGAAGTTTTATTATGATATATTAATATCATGACTGGTATTTTTCAATAAAGATTATGTGCATTAACTTGTTCAAAATGTAGGTTAATCAGGACCGGTTTTCAAAAGGATCTCAAACAGACCAATTATCATTGATTACTTCTGCAAGCTATTATAATAATTAACTGATTTAATTACATGTTAATAGTGAACTAGTTTCCTTGTTAATGGCTATTCATAGATGAGTCTTGACCTAAGTTTTAAAGACATTCAGCAGAAATAAAAAGGAAAAGCAGTGGATATCTTTTTCTAGACTTAAATGAATGGTTTATGTCGTCAATAACAACAACAAAAAAGTTTTTAAGAAACTAGCATAACCTTTAGGTTTCTGGGGAAAAGGGAAAGGAAATGGATATTTACGGAGACGTGATAAAAAATATCCCTCTGGACTTTTTTTTTTCTCACTGGTCACAGTTTAGAAAAAATGTCAACTCACAGCTGCACTTTACATTCAAGACTCAAAAGATTTTGAAGGTTGTTGATGAAATGAAGCCGTCTAAACGAAGATACGCTATGCTACCTTTCAAATGAGGTGCATTTGTACATATGACCCTTTTTCCATAACAACAGCTGTGACACTCATTTATTTATTTATTTATTTATTATTGTGCAAATCTGCATTTGAATTTGAATGCAGTATTTGAATAGAGATAAAAATTCTGCGTTTAGAAATAAGGTGATTTCTCCAAAAACATCTAAAGCAGCACTTGTAGTGAGCTTCACATCTTCTAAAATAGATGAGCATATGGAGCCTTCTTTCTAGCAACCATATGTTATGGGTTTGTTCGGGGATGATCCTACAGCAGATGTCACTCCCAGGAACCAGAAGATTGAATTTCCGAATGGTTTAACACCACTAAATATATCTGACTAGAGAAACTGGAGACAAATATCAGCACACAGTGACCATGACACCTCTGACTTTAACTCTTATTAACTTGAGAATTGCTCAGGAATTAAATATGGGGACATCATTTCTCCACGTTCCTCCATGGCAACCATGGGAATAGGAAGCAGATTTTACAATGTACCGTAAATCCATCTTACATGAATTATTCTGAGAAATGTTTGTATTTAAACAGTAATGCTGCATTCAGCTAAAGCCTGGATATTTTAGAGCACAGGCTCAGTTCTGTCACCACTGCTTGTCTCTCTCATGCTCCCTCTCCAAGTCATTAATGTCACTAAGTGATACTAGATCATATGAGTGGTTTTTAAAGGTTGTTTGGCCTGAGAGTGTGTTCCAGTGGGAGCTGTGTGTAGAGCTCATGGAAACGATCCTGCAAGCCTTGGCATCAAGTACGTGCCTGACTGAACAGATACGGCAGGGAAGCAGAAGCTGCCTGGAGAAGATCAACTCAACAGCTCTGAAAGGTGACCTACATCTGGAATAAACACCTTCTTTCACCTGAAGCATAATGATACTGGCATTAATCTTCATACTAGTATAGTGTAAATGTAACATCCCAAGTCCTACTCGCAAGCGCACCTAGCGGATCTCGAACCCTGGTTCCCGGCATAGGAGGCAGGCGCGCTAACAAGGAGGCTAAAGACTGCAGCCGTTAGCGTCACTCGCTAGTGCGCCTCTTGAGATTAGAGGAGTGAGGTTTATACCTGCACAGCACTTACCGCTGGCCTCTGTTACACTCACCCCCCTAAACCTCACTCCCATCCCCGTACGGGCCACCAATATAACATCCCGTGGCCTACTCGCAACCGCACCTAGCAGGTCTCAAACCCGGGTCGCTGGCATGGCAGGCGGGTACGCTAACAAGGAGGCTAAAGACTGCAGCCGCTAGCGTCAGTCGCTAGTGCGCCTCTTGAGATCAGAGGAGTGAAGTTTATACCTGCACAGCACTTACCTCTATCCTCAGTTACATACATCTTATTGGTGCATACTGCCACACACACACACACACACACACACACACACACACACACACACAATGTAAATGACTAATGAATTCCTTCTAATATGATATTCATTTCTGCTATAGGAATCTCCCCATATACTTCCTTCAGTCCTTCTTTCCCTTCTGTCCCTCAGTCTTATCACACTCAGCTTAAATATATATAACTAATACCCGAGAACCCCTAAATACAAGAACCTGTCAGTAATTAGCTGTGTAATTAGCTCCAGCCAGCAGGGAATCTATATTTTTACCATTATATTTCAGGTGATTTGATTCAGCATGTCAGGATTAATAAAACCTCCTGGGTTCCTCAACAGACCCAATCCCAGGACAGTTTCTGGGGTGATGGTGGTGCTGCTGCAGCTGTTGTTGTCTGTGATGCTGTATGCACTTCCAGATCTGCAACATTTCCTGACCTGTGCATATTTTAAACTGTTGGAATCAGTGTGTACATGCTGAACATATTCAGTTTAAAGGCAGTCTGTATAAGGAGTTCTTAAACTGAATAAAAAAAAAACTATGTAAATGAAATATGTAAATGAAATATTGAAATATTTAACCGGGAAATGGTCATTTTTAAGTCCATATTAAAATGTGGATCTGAACCCTTTAAATGATTCGCTCTGTGGTTCTCGTTTTCTTCTCCACCCTCTCATTTTCCCTCACGAACTTTTTGACATCTAAAAATATCATCCAATGTTCCGTGCTGCAGATCTGTCTAAGCACTAGTCCCAAGGTGAGGATGTGAGCTCTTTTTTAAAGTGGTGGATTTAGCAACACAAAATAAGATGAAATGGGATCTAGACCTCTACAAGCTGCTTTTTAGTGGAATCAACGAGACAAGCTGAAGACTGGCTGAACATCTCACATAAAGTTCATAGACTCATCATACAATTCCTCTGTGTCCTTTTTACTTATTTCGGAAGATTTTATTTTTTTTCCAAATTTACATTTACATTCATTAAGTTATATATTCAGCTATAATTATATCTATAGAGTTGATTTCTATAATAAATGTTGAAGTAGCTAATTGTCTGCTGCAGTGTAGGCAATAAAACCAGTGATGAGCTGTTAATAACTTAAACAGATGCAGATTGTGCACAATGAGCCTTTTACTGTTGATACTCAATTTAATACTTCCTATGTGGGAGAGATTATTTTATATAAACGGTCTCGCAGCATTTGTCGTTTTATTTCTTTCTTTTGTCCTCAGAGAGGGCAAAAAGAGGAGTTCTCGTCTAGGGCTCAGAGAGTTTCCTCTGAAAAGTCACACTGCGTGTATCCACATCTAAACATCCCACCATACACAGGCTGGCTGGGTTATACAGAGCTGTATGTCTTGGTGAATGTTTACTGATTAGTGTAGTGACTCTTTAAACTCTATATAAACTTCCAGTAGCAGCGTCAATAATTCTTCTTTAGGTTAGTTTATCTGGATAAATCCGGAGTATCTGGATCATCAGGAGTTGTGGGTTTGTTTACAGGCTCAAAATGAGCAGCTAGAAAGAATTTTCTTGCTTTTCATGGGAAGAACTCATCTCACCATGCTGTGAACTAATCCCTTCATAGAACAGTGCAAACTGGTTCTAACCAGAACAGAAAAAGGAGTGTGAAGGAGGGAAGAACTGGAACTGGAAAACAAGGAAATTTCCAACTGATCCCAAACTTTTGAACGTTAGTGTATGTGAAGTCCACACCTCCAAGACTGCTAGATTTTCCTTGAGTAGAAGTGTTGGAGAAAGGGTTGAGAGCCTTTAAAACTTGCTGGCTTAGGGTTAGATGATGATGATGATGATGATGATGATGATGATGATGATGATGATGATGATGATGCTGATGCTGATGCTGCTATGCTGCTGCTATGCTGCTATGCTGCTATGCTGCTGCTATGGGGGGGCATGGTGGCTTAGTGGCTTAGTGGTTAGCACGTTTGCCTCACACCTCCAGGGTTGGGGGTTCGATTCCCGCCTCTGCCGTGTGTGTGGAGTTTGCATGTTCTCCCCGTGCCTTGGGGGTTTCCTCCGGGTACTCCAGTTTCCTCCCCCGGTCCAAAGACGTGCATCGTAGGTTGATTGGCATCTCTAAATTGTCCGTAGTGTGTGATTGCGTGAGTGAATGAGAGTGTGTGTGTACCCTGCGATGGGTTGGCACTCCGTCCAGGGTGTATCCTGCCTTGATGCCCAATGAGCCTGAGATGCCTGAGGCTCCCCGTGACCTGAGTGTAGATCGGATAAGCGGTAGACAATGAATGAATGATAGTAATAATAATAGTATAGCAATGATTCAGGTTTATTATAGGACTGAATAAAGACATGATTCCTGAGGAAGAGGAATTAAGTAAACAACACAAAAACAGAGATGCGGTCCCCCATACCATGCTTAAGAAATGCAACTGGAAAAATAATAAAATCTCTCTATAACATCTAAAATAATTCTCATTCACTGCAGACCTTTTTCTTTTTTTTTTTTTATCTAACTCATGCCCACTCATATGAGATATATACAACTTCATGGCTATGGTTGTTTACAGGAAACATCCAAGTTAATGCTGTGCTTTATGAATATCAGGCTGGTGTAAATATTTAAGAGGGAAAAAAAATCCAGGACGCGAAGACTAATGTTTTATCCCTGAGCATATTTTTCTCTATGGCTCTCTTATGCAAAGCACAACTAAAATTCACTGCCAGTGGCCAAGGTCAACCATGTCCATCACAGCAAACATTACTCATGGTTAGCACAACAAATGACTCACTGTTGAAAGGAGAGGCAAACAAACCTGATAAACAAGTCAAACTTTCAGTGTGTCTAATTATCAGCATTAACAGAACCCACACACACCTCTGAGTACACCACATTTAAAACGAGAGCTTGTACAGCCAACCTGCAGAGCTCAGACATTTCCACCTTGTGCCTGTCATAACAGTAGCCTCTGCATGATGGCTTAACTGGAGAAAACCCAGTGCTTCATAATCTGACCACAGATTCCCCAGAACTTATTATCCAGAAACCCAACTGTCAAGCTGTGTGTGTATCCTGTAGTTTTTCTTCTAATGGAATGACAAGCTGGTGAATAAATCTGTGTCTGCTGAATAAAGAAGGAAGCTCCCCAGAGACAGCTGGTTTATCTATAAAAAGATGGATTGGAGACCCCAAAACAATTGATGTTTGCCAGCTTTGCTCAGGAGCATAAGAAGAAACTTGTGAGAGATCTGATGTAGAGAAAGAGGCAACTATATAGCATCAACAATGTTGCTAACAGTTCTGGAGGGATTGGGACAAAACAAGTCAAGTACAGATTTCAACAACTACTTTACAATAGCTAGACAGAAATCACTTGTTAAAGGTCTCAGCTTTTTCAATGGCAGGATGATGAGTGAAAGGTCAGTGAGAGCAAAAAATTTCTTGAGCCCTATAGACATGGAATAGTGTAGCAGAGTGGCAGGATCTTGACCCTTTTCTTGACTGCGAGCAGCCCAGAGAATTGTTAAGACTGGATGCTTCAGTCACAATTTGTCAGCTTTTGCGAGACGTGATTTCTGGAGCAATAAGAACAGCTGCTTCAATTATACCACAAATGGGAAATTCTCAAAGGTTAGAGGCATAAAACACAACTGAACAGAATGCTGAAACTTGAAAGAAGATTATTTTTCTTTGTCACCAAACCTTTCATGGTAATAATGGATATCATGGATATCGCTCATAAGGATGAATGATAGTGGCTCTTTAAACTTCCAGTAACAGTGTCAGTCATCCTTTGTGCATTATTGTAGCTCCCTCTTTAACCCTTTCTAAGCCCTGTTTCATGTGCACTGCTGAGCAGGTAAGAGGAAGGAACCTTGTCAAGAGAGTGTACATGGGCTCTAACGCACAATAACACAATATAAATCATCTTAGAGAACAAGCATTGGTCTTAAAAGTTCAGAAGCTAATGGGACACTCACATTCACTGTAATAATATATAAAATATGAGGATAAATGATATACTCTATGTGAGGGGTGTCCTATCTTACCCACTAAGGACCGGTTTGGGTGCAGGTTTTCATTCCAACCAAGCAGGGGCCACACCTGAGTCTACTGAAAGCAATGATCAGTTGAGTGAACAGGTGGAATCGTGTGGCTCCTGCTTGATTGGAATGAAAACCTGCACCCAAACCGTCCATTTGTGGATAAGACTTGACACCCCTTCTCTATATACATGGTTATTGGTGAGTATTTAAGGAACTGCTGAACTCCTGGGACATTCTTTCATAACATTCTCTCGAGTTTCCAAATAACAGTGGAAAAAAAATGTAAAAAATTTCCTTCACTCTTAAGGGACTGAACCGCCGCATGACCACAAGACCTGCTGTTTTGGAGAAGCCCTGACCCGATCACCTAGCTATCACAATTTGGACCTTGTCAAAGTTGCTCAGATCCTTACACTTGCCCATTTCTCCTGCTTCCAACACATTAACTTCGAGGCCTGATTGTTCACATGATTCCTAATATATCTCATCCCTTAACAGCTGCTGATGTAAAGCGATAATCAGTGTTATTTACTTCACCTTTTAGTGGCTGATTAGTGTGTATATATGTGTGTGTGTGTGTCTGTGTGTGTGTGTGTGTGTGTGTGTGTAACTTAGCACTGCAGCTAAATATCCCAAAACTGAATATAAATAATCATAATCATATTCCCAGGTACTAAATAAATACATTTATCAAACCAATTTTCACCCACTTGAGGCTTATGACTTGCTGTTGGCAGGAAGCATAAACACTGCCTCAGCTAATTATTATCCAGCTGTTAATATGCTGCTTTTCTTTCAACTTTGAGAGGACATGCTGCACTCTAAGGCAAGAAAATGTTTTAGTTTTTATATTTTAAAGCAGATATTTTTGCACAGGATTTAGATTATTGGCAGTAATTTAGGTCAGTGACAAACATCCTCTAGCACAATGGAGCTATATCGATCTTTTTTGGTCATAATATTGGTCAAAAAAGAGTGAGTCATGAAGTCAATTCTATTGCAAAATATAAAAAAAAATGTAAACATTTATCCAGAATCATACAGCTCTGTTATGAACCTGTTTCTCATCAAGTCTGGTCCTTTTTTTTTTTGCATCCTGCCCTTATACTTTTCTACTTATCCTGAACACAACGACCCATCAAATAATTTGCAGCCAGTCCACGTGGTTGATAAAGGCTGAGATCTTAAGTTTTGAATAATTAATTTTGACCAGGCAGCATTTAGTTGCTTTCCTTTCTATCTTTAGTTTGTAAGCATAAAAAATATTTAACTGAGTATTGTACTTTGCATCCTGTGTTTAATTATAAATCAGTTGTTAGCCTCTCGGACCCAAAACTTCTAACGTCTAAATAATGAATAAATAAACTTTGTGTTAGTATAGTGAAAAACAATGAAATCAGAAACATTAAGCTATCATCTTCAGAACTGTGTATCCCTGAGGTGCTGCAGTTGCTCCACCTGGTCTAATTTATATACATTACTAACTGTGGAAACCAAAAACGGAGGAATAAACTAATAAGAAGTCATGCTCCTTATTAGTGAAACATTTACTGAAACATTTTTTTTTTAAATCAGCAATATTTCAATTATTTAGACATTTTGGAAAAACTGTGATTATTCTTAATAATGTTTTCAAAAAATCTTCAATTCTATTCAATTCTCTTTAATAAGAGAAATTTTTGATATTGATAATAGATTATCTATTATTATATTAGATATAATAATAGATGGTAGCTCCAGTGGTTAAGGCTCTGGGTTGTTGACTGGAAGATCAGGGATCAAGCCCCAGCACTGCCAAGCTGCCACTTTTGGGCAATTGAGCAAGGCCCTTAACCCTCTCTGCTCCAGGGGGCGCTGTATCAGATGTTTTCTGCATGTTTTCTGCCCCTGCGTTCTGACCCCAACTTCCTCTGCTGGAATATGCGAAGAAAAGAATTCCACAGTCATGTAATGTACGCGTGGCGATAATAAACTTCTCTTCTTCTATAAACAGCATGCTTTATCATTAGTTGTCCATTTTTTTCTTTTTGATATTATCTGAATGTCTAAATGGTTAAAACTCCATTATACTTTTCCATAACCAAAAAAATAATAATTTCAGACCTGTTTATGTTCCAAAACAAAAGATGTTTTCTGAATGAAATGATTACTTCACGAGAATCAGTCGATTATAGGCGTGTAGTCCATGATCACTTCTGCTTTGGAACCTATTAAGCTGTGACTGCAGTGTCTGAAGGTTCACTGACACAACACCAGGCTGTAGAAACAGCAGGATGGAAGGATGGAAGCATAAATGCCTGTGTTCTTACTCTGAGAGCTGAAATTCACTAACTGTGTGTCTTCCGATAAAACATTTCTGCTTCTGCGTGCCTCCAGCCACAGAACCTCAATCCTGAAGCATGCTAAAGGTTTAGCGGGTTACCTTTGCAGTATTGACTTGACTGTGTTTTGCACAAAAGCTGAAAGAATGAACAGGAAGTACAAGTGGTTTAAAGTATTCCAAATAAATTGCTTCAGGCTTTTTGGTTCTTTATGTAGGTTTTTACTGATCTAAGGCTGTGGTTGTTCGTTTTAAGTCTACTGGGAAAAGGTGGTGTTGGCAGTGTGGTGTGAAATAGGCTGCTACTCACTCTATTGTATCCTCCCAGCTGCACCAGTGGCCCTGGTCCAGAGCTTCCATGTCCTCCCTGAACTTAGCCAGGCATAACTCCTTGATAGCGTCCTCGTAATAGCTGTTGCATGCCATAGCTACTGCAGAGAGAGTCGCTGCAAGGAAAGCAAAAAAAATAATTCAGGAAGGTTAAAAAAGGAAAAATCGCAGGCCAATGAAATAGAAGCTAGCATTAAAAACAAACTTTCATGATCAACTTAGTCTCTGCTACAAAATAAAAAATGCTAAGTAGTGGAATTATATCATGCCTTGCTTTGAATAATACTAAGACTTTATATATGTAGAGCTATATATGTAGAGAATTGATTCTATTCTATTCAATTTTATTTGTATAGTGCTTTTAACAATGGACATTGTCTCACAGCAGCTTTACAGAAATGTAAAAATATAGAATAAAATGTATGCAAAAAGTTTAAAATTAAATTAATGTTTGTCCTAAAATAAGCAAGCCCGGGTGAAGAGTGGCGAGTAAAAACTCCCTGGGATGATATGAGGAAAAAATTATGAGAGGAATCAGGATCAAAAGAGACTCCATTCTCATCTAGATGATTAACTATGAGTAGACTGAATATGATCAATTTAACTCAGTCATCAGTAACACATTCACACAATTTAGCATAGCCAGTCCTCCGTCTGACATTTATGAAAGGTCAGAGGAAACAAGATGTGGACACAGGGAGAACATACCAACATACAGAAACCTAAGATCAGGATCGATTTAGTAGGACAACAACACTAACCGCTGCACCACTATGACACAAAACTGAATTATTAACAATAATAAATCATACATAATGTGAGTATTGTTGATGGAAGAATTCTAGTACAATGCTAAAACTTCAACCATTTTGCTGTATGGTTTAGAGACAGTGTCACTGAGGAAGAGACAGGAGTCAGAGCTAGAGGTAGCAGAGCTGAAGATGTTGAGGTTCTCTTTGGGAGTGACAAGATTGGACAGGATTAGGAACGAGTACATCAGAGGGACAGCTCATGTTGGACGTTTGGGGGACAAAGTTAGGGAGGCCAGATTAAGATGGTTTGGACATGTTCAGAGGAGGGAGAGTGAGTATATTGGTAGGAGAATGTTGGACATGGAGCTGCCAGGCAGGAGGCAAAGAGGAAGGCCAAAGAGGAGGTATATGGATGGAATTAATGAGGATATGAAGCTAGTGGGTGCAAGTGTTGAGGATGCAGAAGATAGGGATAGGTGGAGAGAGATGATTCGCTGTGGCGACCCCTGAAGGGAAAAGCCGAAAGAAGAAGAAGACTAAAACTTTAACCATTTAACCTCAATTTAAAAAACGTCAGCATGGAACGTCGACATAGTCGGCCATGTTTGAATTAACAAACTGAACACCAGAGAACCAGGCGGCTGATGATGCTGAGTAGAACATTAAATCACTGACTGAATCTGAGTGGTTTGTTTGGTGATTTCTGTCATGTTAGATTGCAAAATCCAGCAAAAAATACAACGATCCACAAACAAAATCCCATGAACCACTACTATAGCTAAATAGAAGAGTTTGTTGTAAAGCACTAAGCGATGGTAAAAATGCTACCTGAAAAAGAATTTCTCCAAATTTAAAAAGAGAAGAAACATGGAGGAGTTGCTTAATTCACTCGGACACAATGGGTTTACTTTGCAGCACGGTATCTCCTTTCAGACATGCTTTTCAGTCTCCTTCCCATTCTGTCCTTCATTCATATCCTGTTTTAATCAAAATGTAACGCCATGACCCATAAAGCCACACAGGTCGTGACTGGCATTGCTTTTACGGTCTCAGACTTTGTGGCAGAGACGATTCTGCTCAGTGTCAGGTGACGTCCTGTCTCCTGGTTCAGTCAAGTGACAGACAGAAGCAAGACCTTCAAGAGAAGGTGGAGAAGAAGCCAGTAACATATCAATCCTTCTGTTCTTCTCCTTCTGTGTGTGTGTGTGTGTGTGTGTGTGTGTGTGTGTGTGTGTGTGCAGATTTGAGTGTAAACGCTGTGTTTGGTGATAAAGTTTCTGTAGTCATTTCCTGACTATCACACATTGATGGCTGTATGCTGAAGACACCCTGCAATAAGAAGTAAACAGAATTAGAGTGATGGAGCACATTTACAGCTCGACAGACCGATCTAATCAGTTAGCAGGATGTTGCTTTTTTGAAAACATCTTCTTAATGGTATTTGTGCTCCCGTTTGTACCGTCCTTTTTCATTCCTTACACACAGAGCACTAAGAGATAATCAATATTATACAATACCACAGAGAAAAGAAAGAAGAGGATGTGTACTCGTCTGTGTACGTTTCATTATTCCTGTGGCTTTAATCATTTCAGAATGAACTAAAGCAAATGGAATTTCTAGAGAAAAAAATAAAATGACTTGTTGATGGTTGATAATGAAATTGAAACAAAAATTTGGCGACTCAAATTATTATATATATATATATATATTGCTTTTGTCCTTTTTTTTTTTTATATATATTTTCCATGTATTTATGCACAAAATATGTAGAGTATATTACAGTTTTTCCAGTAAATTGTCCCCTGTCCATCACAGTGATGCTAGCAACACTGTGGATATCTGTGTATGTGGACGAGGGCAGACAGCATTTTCCTTCATGTGAGTTACGTTGCATTATGATGCCACATGATCAGACGTTTTAAAGGATGTGGTTACCTGCATCTCAGAGGAAGCACCATCCTCCTCAGCTGGGAGATAACATCTGGTTATGAGAGCTAGTTAATGGGAAACAGCAGGTGACTAAGTAGCTAGAATTAACCAGAAAATTAATACAAATGGAGCTGATGTTAGAGAACTAGATACATTATATTGCCAAAAGTTTTGGGACGTCTGCCCTTAGATGTACATGAATGTAATATGGAGTTGGTCTGCCCTTTGCAACTATAACAGCTTCAACTCTTCTGGGAAGGCTTTCCACAAGGTTTAGCAGTGTGTTTATGGGAATTTTTGATCATTCCTCTAGAATTTGTGAGGTCAGGCACCGATGTTGGACGAGAAGGCCTGGCTCGCAGTCTCTGCTCTAATTCATCCCAAAGGTGTTCTATCAGGTTGAGGTCAGGACTCTAGGTTTTTACTGATCTAAGCTTGTGGTTGTTTGTTTTAAGTCTACTGGGACCTAAGCATGTGCACTGGTGCACAGTCATGTTGGAACAGGAAGGGGCCATCCCCAAACTGTTCCCACAAAGTTGGGAGCATGAAATTGTCCAAAGTGTCTTGGTATGCTGAAGCATTATGAGTTCGTTTCACTGGAACTAAGGGGCCAAGTCCAACCCCTGAATTCAATGATTCAGAGGGGTGTCCCAAAACTTTTGACAATATAGTGTATGTTGTGAAGCTGTTTAGTTTTGGAGAGTATTGCTGTATTGTGATGATTATTGGCATTAATAATAACTTACAGATACTTATATAAAAATGATATGCAATATGAAAACGAACTGATTCAAGGATAAACTGTTGGAGGATAAATAGTATATCTCACTGCATAAGGAGTGTACAGTATAATGTGGTGTAAATTCTGCAGTGCACTGTACTATGTTTACAGCAGAACAAAAATATACTGAGCTTTTCTCAGAATGGTGCCTCTCTCAGGAATCCGGAGCTTCGGGGTTAGCACTCCTCTGCACTTAAGAGCCTCGACTGCCAACCAACATTACATTTGTGTGGGGGTTTCAAACACAAGTTAGTAGATGAAATGTTTAATATATCTCTAGCTAAAGGCACGGAGCTTCAGTGTGGTGTTGCTGCGACGCTCCTGTATTGGTTCCGTCAAAGCTTTCTACATATTCAAAGCCTGACACATGGATCTCATGCCAAATGTCAAACTCAGCATTGATTTCTGGTGGGGAAAAAAAAAAAGAATACCTTTTTTTCCCCTCTGGAATGATCCATGATTGTTACGGTTCATTGAGTTCTCTGATTTGTGAACGATGTCATGAATCTTTAGTCATAAGCAATCAAATCTAATTATGGAGTACGTACGTGTTCAATAATGTACCATGCTCGCAATGTAGGGTCACTGCCACTGACCAGAGGTCACTCTGACACAGCAATATAGTGAAAATGCTTGGCCTTTTCACAGGCAATTCATGCAAGGACAAGCTTTTACTGAGTAGAAAAAAAGGGACATGAATAATAGACCAGAACTTCATGTTCTGCCTTTTTAGGAGAAAGAGGGGGCGATTTCGCCTTAAGTGAAATCCACAGACATATTGTGCAGTACCTGTGGGCGGCATGCAGCAGTTAGTGTCCCTAAGTTAATGCAGAAAAAAAAAACAGCAGTCATGTCCTACAGCTGAGTCTGCAGTCCACTCCAAATTCACTCAGTTCGTCTGGAATAAATTAGTGGAAGAGTGATTATTGAGCCCTCGGGAGGTTTTAATCTAGGAAAGCTGACAAAAGATGTCCTAATGTTTTAAAGATTACCAGATTATGCAGCGGTATGAGGCTTACATAATCAATAAGATGATGCTTTTGAATCTATCTTAATGAGTCATCTCAGAGAGGGGGTTCATAATAAATTAGCCAGTCAGGAAAGTACATGTACATTTCAGCAGTACATTTAGTGGCCCAGATTTGCTACTGAGGCACTAAATATTCACACATTAATAGGAACACCTTTACACCTTCTCATTCACACATTTATACATCGTCCAATCATGCAGATGCAGGTCAAGAGCTTCAGATAATGTTGAACATCAAACAAACATCATGATCAAACATCAGGATGGGGAAAATGTGATTTCAGTAATTTCATTGTTGCTTCAAGATGACAAGAAGGCAACGGTAACTCAAATAATCCATTTTTTACAACCAGGTGAGCGGAAAAGCCTCAGAAAACACGTCACACAACCACATCGAATTCTATTCCTGTCAGCCATGAGAGGGAGCCTGAGAGAAGAGCTAAAGATGGAAAAAATATCACCTGGTGGATTGTAATTGTAAGATGCCCTGTTGTGCATTCTGCGGTGCTTATTTGAGACAGCGTATACTTCATGTCAGCTTTGTCTGGCCACATGATTGTCACCTCTCTTACCAACAAGGCCTGCATTTTGGCCTGCAGAAACCCTCAGGAGATGAGAAGCCTCAAAAATACTCGAACCAGCAACCAAGCCAGGAGCACAATCAGTGAAATCACATGTTTCTCCATCCTGGTGTTCTTTGATAAGATGGTTGGCTGATTGCATGAACGTGAATAAAGTAGAAGTGAGCGTATATTATTTTGTTTTTTTTACACTGCCATTGTAAAAGCCATTTTTACAGTGTATTGAAAAAAATGTTGTTTTTTTTTCTTATTAATAATGTAATGCACATACCTTTCTAATGCAGTTTTCTCTATTAAATCAGTAAGAGAGTGTGAGAGGAGTAAGACTTCCTATTCACACTGATATATGAGATGTGGATGTAGGAGGCATTAAATTCAGTTAATCCTTGATGAAATCTGCCACCGGCATACAGTAAAGCACACACTCGCATTTATATTACATTTATACACCTTAGCCTGAGACTATATAGTGGACAGGAAGACTGGTTTCTAAAAGAATGGGCTTAATTTCATTAAACTGTTGGTTGTGTCGTTGGTAAAACACATTACCTTACCATCTCAGATTATGAAAGATTAATGAAGCCTTAGATAGTAATCGGCTTTCATGCAGTAATGGAAACAGGCTAAAAAATTACTATAAGCCATGAGCTGTCTATTATTATTATTAGGTCAAAAAGGTCTTTTTGTTTGAAGTGAAAAAGACAGAACAAAGACATCTGACAGAAATAGACTTTGGTGCTAAATATATATGTCTCACCCAATAGAGGTGGAAATATTCCCATAGTATAGAGAGATATTCATTCATTCATTGTCTACCGCTTATCCGATCTATTCTCGGGTCACGGGGAGCCTGTGCCTATCTCAGGCGTCATCGGGCATCAAGGCAGGATACACTCTGGAGGGAGTGCCAACCCATCGCAGGGCACACACACACTCTCATTCACTCACGCAATCACACACTATGGACAATTTAGAGATGCCAATCAACCTACAATGCATGTCTTTGGACTGAGGGAGGAAACCGAAGTACCCAGAGGAAACCCCCGAGGCACGGGGAGAACATGCAAACTCCACACACACATGGCGGAGGCCAGAATCAAACCCCCAACCCTGGAGGTGTGAAGCAAACATGCTAACCACCAAGCCACCGTGCCCCTCTTATAGAGAGATATACTACAGAGAAATATAATGAAAAGAAATAAGTATTTGGAGATTTTTTAGATTGAATTCTACTTAAATATATCCACTACTTCGCCCCATTCTGGTGATTTCCTTCTCTGATCGTAAAACCCCACCATTTGCTAAGAAGCAACCTCATACCATAATGCTACCATCACCATCCTTCACTGTGATTTCGATGCTCATGAGATAATATCCTACAACTCTTCTTTTCTCCAAGCATGGCAAGTTGAATTATTTCCAAAGAGCAACCAGATGTTCCAGAAAAGTTTCGGCTTCTAGACGCATTTCTCTGTGCTTCTTTTCCGGCAGAGGAGTTGATGTTCCTGCTGCTTTCAATTCATCCTGCAACATCAAGCGACTGCTGATTTCTCTCTCAGCTTATCATTGGTCTGGGAGTGTGTAGTGAAATCTTGTAAGAGATTCTTTACTTTGGCTCTGTAGTGTTATTTAATAGCTTTGTCCCTGAAAAAGTTATTAAGCTCCTTTACGTTTATCATGATTGCTATTTCTAAACCTTCCCATACATTTAATATCATATCTAAATTCAGTATCAATTCATTTGATGTTTATTTGCTTATTGTTCTTGTTCATATTTATGTATAAGTATAAAGTTAAAAGACATCATGTACGTTACGTGTATATACACCGATCAGCCATAACATTATGACCACCTGCCTAACAGCCCTGACCCATCGAGGCATGGACTCCACTAGATTCCTGAAGGTGTACTATGGTATCTGGCACCAAGATGTTAGCAGATACTGACCACTGCAGACCAGGAACACCCCACAAGAGCTGCAGTTTTGGAGATGCTCTGATCCAGTGGTCTAGCCATCACAATTTGGCCCTTGTCAAACTAACTCAAATCCTTACGCTTGTCCATTTTTCCTGCTTCTAACACATCAACTTTGAGGACAAAATGTTCACTTGCTGCCTAATATATCCCACCCACTAACAGGTGCCATGATGAGGAGATCATCAGTCTTATTCACTTCACCTCTCACTGCTCATAATGTTATGCCTGATCGGTGTAGTGTACACTGAGAGTATATTAAATACCAGCAAAAGTGTCTAAATTCTTATTCCTCTCACTGTATATACACATCATTAATTAAGTTTTAATTAATTACTTGTTTAGATGTTTCTCAGGTTTCAACCAGTCTCAGTGTCAGTTTAATAGTTTTGTTTCTTTACAGTGTCATGTTGTATAACACTCACAAACCAGGCTTCAAATGGAGCCTTAACTGACTTCAGCTCAGATACTAAGATTAGCATGTGGTTTGTGTGGAAATCAGCAGACTGGATGTGTTCTTAATTTAACTCTTAAGACTAATTATCAATACGTTACTCAATAGCAAGGTTCTCCAGCTAAGAGTAAAAAGTTAAAATGTGATCATCCTTCCCTAGTGATTTCACTAGTGACATTCAAACAGGTTTTCAGTCGATTCACCTCGACTGACGCTCGTGTCACTTCGATCAAACTCTGTTTAAAACCAATTATTTGTAGGAAAGTGTCTGCAGAGGAGCCGTGAGTGTCGTTAAATTCACTCGGAAACTTATCAGGAAAGACTATACCTGAAACTTTTAGGAAAAACTGATTGTTGTAGTGACAGTGACCTTCTCTTTTCCTGCCCATGCCTGTATGTGTGTTTCATTATCGCTATTATTCCTGACCACAAATAAAATCAGCACTACAGTTTATCTATAAATAAATAATGCCTTAATTATCGTTCGCTATTGTTACTACAGTGGCCGAGAAGTGCAAAACAAAATAAATCCAAAAACACAATGACAATTTAAACAAAGCAGAAAAGGTAGGTATAGTTTGCGAATGGAATCCTTACCTCTGATTGGACGAGACATCTGTAACTCAGGATATACAGGAAGGAGGAAATGGTGTATCTAACTTTATTTCTTGTACATGTCTTGTACATGTGTTTCTTTCAATCATTTGTTGAATATAGATTTATAAGAAATGTATTCAGCGCTACTTTGAAGACGGACGTTTATATGTCGTGATTTTGGATATACTGATAGCGTATCATGGCATAAAGATTAGTTTGTGATCTCTAAAAACACAGCAGGTATGTCTGGAAGACAAAACTATTCCAGATTAAAGGATGTAAGGAGCGCTATAAGAGCAGAGCTGCGTTCATACACACACCAATCCACTTTCTACTGCTGCAGCCTGCTGGACTTCCTGTATATCCTGAGTGACAGATGTCTCGTCCAATCAGAGGTAAGATTTGATATTTTGTTTTACACTTTTTTTTTTGGCACAATGCCTTTTAAAATCTCTACCATAACCTTTCCCTTAATATGAATAGTGTGTTACTCAGGCAATTGCAAATGACACAAAAGCACCAACACAAACATCTAGTGGTGCAGCCCTCAGAGATGTGTTATTGTACAGTGGCTGGTTTTTTTAATTAAATACCCAAATTAAACACGCTCTTTGTTGCCATGTCAAGCTGTCATGTGCTTTTAGAGTGTCATTGCCATGTAATCTGGGAAATAAGCGCTCAGCTCACTGAGTGTTTCCAGCCAACGCACATCGGCAAATAAAGCATGTAGTGAGGGCTTTCTTAAAAACTGATGGAGAGACGAAGAGACATAATGAGCACTGGTTCTATTCATTTCCGGCCCTTTTTGCTACAAACTGCAGGCAATAATTCAAATATTGGGTTCTCTGTGGTTCCCTAACAAATATATAATCATATTATGGTATTGCTAAGATGATAGAAAACAGGAAATTACTGGCCACTCACCAGAGTGTTTATCAGACAATATGGGTAATATCGAATAAATTATATTTTGGTGGTTATATCTTTCTTTTTTTTTCAGCCACAGATATGTGAATAGAGATTCATAATATTGCTGAGAAGTGAAACTGAGAAGTGAAGTGCTGACATTAATAAGCCCAACACACACTGAATGTGAAGAAAGACAAGCAGGCCTGGTGAATGTATAGTGAGCAAAAAGACAGCACATTCATCTCCAGGTATATATATGCAAAGAGAAAGAGCATCATATCCTTTTACATCATATCCATACCCTTTAACCTCCAGATATCCTTTTAAGGCCTTAAAAATACAAGCAGTCCAAAAATATAAATGGTCATTTTCATCTGCTGTGGGAACACAATAATTTCCTGCTAATTTCCAGCTCCATTTCCAGCTAACTTCCCAAAGTGATGAGCTCCATTTATATGCCGCATACAAAGTTCAGCTTTGGGGCTGTAATGATCTGTCATGCAGAAAAATAATCTAATGTGTTGTTGCAAATTGTCCCTTGCTTTGTTCAGCCTTGCTCATTTCCAGAGATGCTTTACGACTATCGACAGAAGTAAATGCCGCGAGCCCTTTGCTCTCTCTATATCTTGTACAAAACACACCTGCGCACACACACACACACACATAACATTTATCATAGCATCCTGCAATATTCCAGATGGTGTCGACCCTTTGGGATGGTGTAATTACAGGCAGAACAGAATGTCACTCCACTCGGCTGTACTGGTGATAGATCACTCACAGCCATTATATAAATGCTGATTCCCATCAACACAGACATTCACTATGGGCTGCACTATGTGACTCACGGATTTGCGTGTCATCGTTTAGCGTGGAAACTCTGCACTCTGATTCGCTGCTGGAAACTGACATGCGTTTTTAACTCAAAGTGGAGACGCTGGATAGTATATATGCATGGAGATATGTGGTAAACTGTCCTCAAAGAATTTGTTTGAAATTATGAAGTGTGGGAGAAGCAAATGGTATAAATTTTGTTCTTAATTGTGCCTTAATATATACGCAACATATATATTATATATGAGATTGATTAAAAAGATCAGGGGAAAATGGCAAGAACTGATCCAGCTGATAGATAGATAGATAGATAGATAGATAGATAGATAGATAGATAGATAGATAGATAGATAGATAGATAGATAGATAGATAGATAGATAGATAGATAGATAGATAGATAGATAGATAGATAGATAGATAGATAGATAGATAGATAGATAGATAGATAGAGTTGCCTTCAGATTAGCTCAAGAACAGTGCATAGAGAGCTTCTTGGAATGGGTTTTCATGGCAGAGCAACTGCTTCCAAGCCGTACATCGCCAAGTGCAATGCAAAGCATCAGAGGCAGTGGTGTAAAGCATGCTATCACTGAACTCTAGAGCAGTGGAGATGTGTTCTCTGGAGTGACCAATCACACTTCTCTGTCTGGCAATCCAATGGATGAGTCTGGGTTTGGTGGTTGCCAGGAGAACGGTACTTGCCTGACTGCATTTTACCAAGTGTGTTTGGTGGAACAGGTGTTGGTTTTCAGGGGTTGGGCTTTCCCCTCCAGTGAAAGGAACTCTTAATGCTTCAGCATACCAAGACATTTTGGACAAGTTCAACTCAAAGCAAGGTCCATAAAGACATGGATGAGTGAGTTTGGTGTTTGGAGTCCTGACATCAACCCAATAGAACACCTTTGGGATGAATTAGAGTGGAGACTGAGAGCCAGGCCTTCTTGTCCAACATCAGCACCTGACCTCACAAATGCGCTTCTAGAAGAATGGTCAAAAATTCCCATAAACACATTCCTAAACCTTGTGGAAAGTCTTCCCAGAAGAGTTGAAGCTGTTATAGCTGGAAAATGGTGGCCAACTCCATATTAAACCCTACGGATTAAGAATGAGATGTCATCAAAGTTCATGTACATGTAAAGGCAGACGTCCCAAAACTTTTGGCAATATAGTGTATGAAATGCTATTGTGAACGAAAGGGAGGGAAGTGGAACAGTAAGGTTACAGGGTGAAGAAGGTACAGGAGTTTAAGTACTTGGGGTCAACAGTCCAGAGTAATGGAGAGTGTGGGAAAGAGGTAAAGAAGCGAGTGCAGGCAGGTTGGAATGGGTGGAGAAAGGTGTTGGGAGTTCTGTGTGATAGGAAAATATCAGCGGGAATCAAGGGAAGGTGTACAGGACAGTGGTGAGAGCGGCCATGCTGTATGGTTTAGAGACAGTGTCACTGAGGAAGAGACAAGAGTCAGAGCTAGAGGTAGCAGATCTGAAGATGTTGAGGTTCTCTTTGGGAGTGACAAGATTGGACAGGATTAGGAACGAGTACCTCAGAGGGACAGCTCAGTTGGACGTTTGGGGGACAAAGTTAGGGAGGCCAGATTAAGATGGTTTGGACATGTTCAGAGGAGGGAGAGTGAGTATATTGGTAGGAGAATGTTGGACATGGAGCCGCCAGGCAGGAGGCAAAGAGGAAGGCCAAAGAGGAGGTATATGGATGGAATTAATGAGGATATGAAGCTAGTGGGTGCAAGTGTTGAGGATACAGAAGATAGGGATAGGTGGAGAGAGATGATTCGCTGTGGCGACCCCTGAAGGGGAAAGCCGAAAGAAGAAGAAGAAGTGTATGAAAGGCTATGGTCACTCAAATAACCAATCTTTATACCTGTGCTGAGCAGAAAAGCAGCCTGGAAAACAAAACATGTCAAACCTGGAGTTGCCTGAGCTACTACAGCAGAAACCTCCACCGAGTTCAAGAACAGGAATCTGAGGCTACAGAGGGCACATGCCCACAGAATCTGGACAAGTCCTTTAACTTCAGTTGTCCAAATTCGGTGGCTTCTACTACTCATCAAACAGCGAAATGAAAATAAAATGAATTATGTTCAGTTCATCCTGGAATATAGCACAAATACATGTCTGTCAAGATCACTAAAAATGTAAAGGCAACAGATATTGGAACTTGGTATTGGAATGTGGTTAAAAGTCAAGCAAGAACTCTTCAGTCTCCCTATTTGGCATCTCATTTCTCAAAGTGCAGGCTGACAAAAGTGGTTAAGAAGTTCAGTGCAGCATATCTGACTATTTCAAAGCCCGTGAGACTGTCAAAGTTCTAGAAACTTCTAGAATAACATTCACCAGGGCAACTTTCAGGAATCTGTGCTTTACACGAACGGGGCAGACAGAGTGCTGTGTAGCCCGGTTGTCTCTGACAGGTTCTCTTCACTCGAACATCAATCACATGTGAAAACAAGAAAGATAAATGACTCCCACCTTGTTTTCTCCTTCGTCTAATGTATGCAACAGAATCACAGCACGCTTCGTTTGGCAGGCTCGATCTGCATAATGAATAATCAGCTAATGCGAGGAGGAGTTTAAATTCTATTCCACCCGGTTAGTTCCCGCCCTAGTATTTACAGCTTGCTGTAAATTTAACAAACAGCACAGCCTCTTTGTACACATGAAAACAAATCCCCATGTCAGTCTCTGTGGACGGCTCGAGACGGGCCGTTCTTACAAGCTGTATTTTTTGACTCTCACTTCTAAGTGTGACTAGAGATATCTGAAACCTGGCTAGGCTTTTGCCATGCAAACTAACAGAACAGAAAATAAAAGCAAAGCCCCAGTGAGAACTCTTCTTTCTTCTTCAGCGGTTCGTGTGGCACAGCACACTGCTAATAAATAGGCTCCCAGGCATGACTGTCCTCATTCTCCATCAGTCGTACTGCTGCAAAATGCAATTGAGGAGATTTAAAGAGGCAATAATGGCACAGGGCACTACGATGATCTATTTTCCCTATACACTGATGGGTGCCATTAGCCTTCCTAATGGAGAGACTAGGAATGGCAATGTTACGCAAGGGCTTTAGTGTTAACAAACTCTTCAGAGCCAAAAGTAACAGAATTCAGTTCTTCCCAAAGTCAAGCACTACGCTAACAAGCTGGTATTAAACCCAGACGACTAGACGTGCACCAGTGAGAGTGTTCGACTTTGCCATGTCACAGCCTGTTTAAGATAGTCCCTCTATTTATAATACACTATTTATATCTGTAAATATTTGAAAACGGTTTCGTCATTACAACAGAGAGCCTCGGATTCGACTCCACTAAGCTTAAAGCTTACTGAATCCCACTAGAAAATGGTCCTGTCTCAAGAGCCAAACTATAAAATACAAAGCTCTCCTGGCAACCAGAAAGAAATAAAGCATGTCTGCATTAATCTCCATTTATTAGTGTTGCCTTCCTTCTCTACCCACAATCTCATTATTCAGCCCAAACAAAACAAAGCTCTTTACCGTACCAATACTTTCTTAATGATTTGTAAAGACCTCTGTATCCTTCGTGTGTGTGTGTGTGTGTGTAGATGTAGTGCATGTATGTTTTGGTCATGACACTTTAGTCACAATTATCTGCATATGAGCAGGATGAGCATGAATTCCTCACAGACTGAGCGACACACACATTTCAGCTGCTTTTTTTTGTTGGTTTGCATTGCATTGGTAATCTGCCACCACCCAGAATAATGAAACAGTAAAGCTTAATACACTGCTGAGCTGATCTGCCTAGCCAGCATCTCTGAAGTAAAAAAACAACAACAAAAACAACAACCACCAAAAAACCCTGGACATTTAATTTAAGACATTAATACATTTATTCTTTTGTGCTCAAATGGGATCAGAACAGCATCACTCCTATGGGGTCTCAATTTATGGTTTAACTGTCGCATTAAATTTATTATCTAAAAAATGACTAAGAACTGCTTCAAAAATATATATATTGTATTAGACTGATCATCATTTCAACCCATTTACCTGTAGGAAGAAAAGTTACTTAATTCTCTGTTTACATGTACAACAAAGGTTTAGAACGGATGTTTATGCAAAATATATAAAACATTTATTTATGAATACTTTCAGGCAGACGTATATATGCCATTCCGGCTAAATCAAACACAGTGTTGTAATATATTAAATGTTAAAACGGTGTTTGGTGTGAATGAGCCAGTAATTAAACTATAATTACCTTTTATATCATATTATATTGCTCCATTGATTGAAAAGGTCATCTTTAGCGAGACCTTCTCATGTGTCCGTCTTTAGCGTAGAAATTAAAGTCAATTACAGAAAGAATAAATGGAGCAAATGCCCTTAAACTTTATTATAAACCAGTTCTGACTCAACAGGTTTCCTAATCATTTCTTAATGAATTGAGAAGTTTCATTCGAAGAGGTTTGGCATGCTTTTAACAACAGCACATGCAAATAAACTACATTAAAAACGACTCAATACAAGCTATCAACATTAATCCAACACACTGCGGACGTGAGACAACCAAGACTTTTTAATTATGCTACTCAATAAACCCATGCAGTTATTCAATTACATAAATAAGAGACTCTGGGAATGAAGCACAGCCCAAATGAGGACAGAGATAAATAAAAGACGTTTAGGCGCCAGTGAGCCGTTCATGTGTTTTTAGGAAGACGATGCCGACATCCAAGCACTTCAGAACAGCTCAAGCAGAACCATGTTTGGGTGAAGACATTTTTCCTCCATTTAACTCCATAGCTTAGTATTATTCTGTGTAAATGTTCTTATCCCTTAACACGTTTCTGCTAAACACCCCTCAGCGCCATTTACTTAGTGGCTGGGTACAGAAACCAATTTCCAGTAAGAGAAGACTATGAATAGATTTTTTGTTCACTTTCAGTACACAATGGCACAACGAGTGGAAATGAAGCGTGTGGAAGTTTTATTTGTATGTAATTTTGTAAGACCCTTCAACACTTTAGTCCTAGTTTCCTTCAACTCTTCCTACACTTTTTTATATTTAGTCAGAGCCTTGGTTTAAATCTACAGTTATATTGGTGAGATTTCAAAAAAAAAAAAACACCACATAAGCTGCAAGTTATTTCACTAAAATATAGAAGCATGCGTAGAAGGAATTTGGCTGCTGCGTTATATAAATATATATAGTATTGTACCTAGAAGATATTACACTGCCAGGAGAGTCAGTGATGTTTATTCTATTAAACCTGACACCAATACAGCAGCGGAGAAATAGGAGGCGAGCCAATCTGGAATGATTTGTGCAGGTGCAAATTTTCAGACATTTCCTGAAAGACCTGCCCCTTCTACATCATATCACATGCTCTTGTTCAAGCGAGTTCAATCACTTTCAGTCAAATGAAATTAAATCAGTGTATCAATGTACGTTCAACTGGTCTATTTATTAGGATGCACTAAAAAAAAAAACGGTTTTAAGACTTAAATGACTTGTTCGTTACTAATAACCAATCACTGATCATCATTTTTCGCCTCAATCACTGACTGCCATTTTTCATATCAACCAATCACTGATCATCATTTTCAGCCTCAACCAATCACTGACTGCCATTTTCCGCCTCAACCGACTGCCATTTTTCACATCAACCAATCACTGATCATCATTTTCCGCCTCAACCAATCCACTGACTTCCATTTTTCACATCAATCAATCACTGACTTCCATTTTCCGCCTCAACCAATCACTGACTGCCATTTTCCCCCTCAACCAATCAGTGATCGCTATTTTTTGCAGCAACCAATCACTGATTACCAGTTTGTGCCATATTTATTTGTTCCTTAATACAACCTGCATTTCCACCTGTAACCTTTGTGTCTATTATTCACTACTGCGGTTTCTTTTTCGCCGACTTCTGAGATGTGTGTTTTTTTTTTGCGGGGGAACCACAAAAATTGTTAATTTGTGGTACCGTAACCAAAGATATTCTTTCTCTCAGAAATAAGATATGATCTATTCATTTGTATTCTCAAAACACTATTTCATTCTGTTTTCTCCTGGGTGTCTTCAGAAGATCTTCCCTCTTCGTGAAACCTTTTGATATGCAAATAATTAACAAATATGCAAATGACATCATCTGGTGACTTCTAGTGTCTGTCTAATCATGGACTACTTTGTTT
>JAUCMX010000006.1:25418042-25433042 GCA_033459395.1 Hemibagrus guttatus
TCAGTCAGTCAGTAAATAAATTAGTCAGTCAGTAATTCAGTCAGTCCATCTGTCAGTTAGTAAATCTGTCAGACAGTAAATCAGTCAGTCAGTAAGTCAGTCAGTCAGTCAGTCAGTCAGTCAGTCCATAAGTCAATCTGTCAGTCAGTAAGTCAGTAAATCAGTCAGTCAGTCAGTCCATCTATCAGTTAGTAAATCAGTCAGTCAGTAAGTGAGTAAATCAGTCAGTCAGTCAGTCCATCTGTCAGTTAGTAAATCTGTCAGACAGTAAATCAATCAGTCAGTAAGTCAGTCCATAAGTCAATCAGTCCATAAGTCAGTCAGTAGTCTGTCTGTAAAAGATACATAATTCTTTTAACCCAAACCTAAAATAAACAATTAATAAATAACATTAAAACACCATCTACTAATATTATTCAGGCATTCATTTCCTCTTATCCAAACTGTAAAATGTTGTACATTATGTACAAATCAATCCTCTGTAGCATGTTTACAGCCACAGAACACAACAGAAGATGGTTGCTAGACTTCTCATCAGTACCAAGAAAAGCTGGATCATATCACCTCAGGTTTAGCCTCCCACCACTGACTCCCTGTCCATTACAGGATCCATATTTTATGTTTTTAAACCTCTTCATGGATTTGCACCCTCCTACATCATTGATTTTCTCAGGAAGTGTATGTTTTGGATTGTTGTCTGGTTACCGTGTAAACTCAATTCTTTTTTTTCTCTCTTACTTTTTGATGGACGTGTTTTTGGATGCAGGGAAATTGCTTAAAGCTACTTAAAATCTCTCCTATTCAAACTATTATTGTTTAGCATAAATGCTTTTTAACCAGAAATCCCTTTAACATTTAAAACAACATTTAAAACAGCATCCAATTATTAGAAAATGACTCATTATTCAAATGTGTGCAGGACCATTGTGCATAGTTTTTCACTATTTAGATCACTATTTGCTAGAGCTTTTTTAATTCCTGAACTTTCCGGTCAGTGTATACACGTGGTCCTAGTGACATTATTTATATGCGAGTTATGTGATTTGAGTTATAGTTGAGTTATTGTGATTTGCATTAAACCATTTCAAATCAAGTGACTATTCAAATTAGCTAATAACTGTAAGAATTCCAGAAGAATATAATTATAATATAATTATAGAATCCCAGAAAAATATAAATATGTTTCTTGGACCCGTGTGTCCTCAAACCCACTTTTGGAGGGTATAACCCCATATTTTCATCAAATTCTCATATACTGTAGTCCGAGTATAAGAGCTAGTAGTGAGGCCTGTGTCACCCCCTGCTGGGAGCTGAGGGCTCTCCCTCTCTCTGCAACCTTTTACATTTGGCATCATTTCACTAGGAAGGAAGTAGAAAAAAATCATAATTATTCGATTAAGTTTATTAGTCCAGTCCTGTACACCGGTCCTGAGTGTTGCACTGATATAAAGATATTGCCATGTCTACAGATAACCTTTTGAAGCATGCTTACAGTGCATCACTGCATCATGACTATGATATAATGATGTTTGGTAACCATAGTAACAATTACAATCCATGGTATTAGTTTCAAAAGCTTGAAACTGTAATTCTCTGCCCCTGTGTTTACTTGAATGCTGTATAATATAATGACCTTTAAAAAAAACACCATAAAACAAATGATACTGTACGTCTAGTTGAGCTGGTTATTTATATTTACACACAAGATTTATTCTTGTAACATAACAGGCCACAAACAGAATTCTAACATCGACCTACACTATATTGCCAAATGTTTTGGGACACCACTCCAAATCATTGAATTCAGGTGTTGTTTTTCAGGTGCTGGGCTTGGCCCCTTAGTTCCAGTGAAAGAAACAAATAATGCTTCAGCATACCAAGAAATTGTGGACAATTTCATGCTCCCAAAATTGCGGGAACAGTTTGGGGATGACCCCTTCCTGTTCCAACATGACTGCACACCAGTACACAAAGCAAAGTCCATAAAGACATGGATGAGCGAGTTTGGAGTGGAGGAACTTGACTGACCTGCACAGAGTCCTGACCCCTAGTGACATCTCCTAAGGGTCCCAGCATATATTTCATCTTGCTCAGATTTTATTCTTATAATCTCTGATTATCTGAAGTGTTAGATTTCTCTGTCCTAACTCTGAGCTTCAATCTCCTGAATTTCGTTTCTAACCTTGACATGCAATGTTTTCATTACTTTGCTGTCGGTTCTGTTTCCTCATCATTTCTTGTTTTTTTGTCCTCAGCTCCTCCACACGCTCCTTCAATATCTGCTGCTTTGCTAATGTTCTATCGTCTCCCCCAGTCATCTTCACTTTCTATATTGATTCCTCAGGAAGAACATTTAACTCTCTGCCCCTGATACCCATCCCATCCTTAATAATCCTCATCTCACAATGTATCCGTGTTCATTTTTCTGAAGTTTTCTCCTTTATATTTTGCTCCTATACAGTTGATGCTCTTGAGTGCTTGGGTTGTAATTCCCCTCTGATATCTCTGGCTCACATTTCAGTAGTTTGAGCATTGTGTGCCAAAATGTTATATTAAATATTTATAACCCTTGTCTACACTTTGTGAGATATCGTACCTGTGTTCACAGTGTAAAAGTGATGACACTCAACACTGGCTCATTATAGACGTCCCCCAGCCACTGGGGTGCCTGGGGTATATCTGCGGAGGATGAGGACTGTCTTCCTGATCCCTACAGATGTGTCTCCTCACTTTAACACTTCCCCATTGGCATTTTGGATAGGTTCTTGAATGGGCTGCATCCCTGAACAGGGTAAAGTGATTAGAAAAGATGAATGAATGATGAATTTGATCACTCCGAGCCATTGACCTTCGCAGAAATGCAATAAATGAGTCAAATGTCCTAAATAAAAGGGCATAACAGGTATTGACCCGAGCTCAGGACTGAACCCGGAACCCGGTGTCTTCAGTTCTGTGAAGAGAATGCATGAAAAATGAGCAGAACTGTTAAAATACATTTTTACTTGGAAAACAAGCTAAATCATACAAAATGTCAAAAGGTGCTCTAAGGTTCTTCAGTGTAAATACATGATATACATCAGTACAGTGATCTCTACAGACTTGGTAATATACCTACACAATGAAACTATAGATTGAGAGAGAGAGAGAGAGAGAGAGAGAGAGAGAGAGAGAGAGAGAGAGAGAGAGAGAGAGGAGGAATAAATTAAAGCCAGACTCCTGGAGAAGCCAGCACAGTTGTGATGATTCATCACACGGATGAGCTGGTGGACATGGAAGCAATTCACATTAATGCAAATGATGCAGTCTTAGAGCATCCAGGTCAAAACTAATTTCAGTACAACTTCAGCATCTAGTCACATTTCTTTTTTTTTTTTTCCAGCTAGTGTTCCAGGTGCAGACAGGAAGGTAAGAGTGAGCTACCAGACAACATGAGAAAGTGACAACAGCTGATGTCACACTTCCTGTATTTTAGCCACGTCAAATACTAGCTAGAATTCTAGCTAGCTAGCCCATCCGCACTGTCGCCTAAACGTTAGATAAGGGTTCGGCTTTGAATGGACGTTGTCCTAACGCTCACGGTGTCGTGACTAAAACCATGACACGCAACTTCTACTAAAGATCCAGTACATCATAAAGCAGTTTCAAGAATTATAAAAGAAAAAAATATAATATAATGATTTATCCTGCAGCCAGCTATAAATGTGACCCCTGTAGTATCCACTGTTAAAATAAGACAACTACAAAGATAAAAACAGCATTGAGAGTGGGTTGAAAAAAACAACAACAATTCTAATAAAATTGGCTCAATCGCTCAACAGACTAGTCATAATAATCATAATAATAATCCAGTTTGTAATACAGTTTTTAAAAGCTTATACTGAATACTCAAGACTAAAAATATCTAAAAGGATGTCCGTGATAAAAGGTAAAATCGACTAGGCCGAAAGGTTTCCAGTGTTGTGGACTCTGTAGTGGTTGTTGGAGCTGGTTTGCTCTTTCACAGTGATGTGTGAGAACAGCAGAGGGCAGAGTGGCACCACAACCCGGTGCAAACAACCGGCGGCCTCCAAACAGCCTTCGTTATTATTACATCACAAAAATGAAGTGCAGTGCGGAGGCGGGGCTTAGAAAAGCCGTTCCTGACGTCACGTCTACGAATTCTGCACACGCTCGTTCAAGTCTCTGTGCTGGAATGTCTACAAGCAGTGTTATGCTGGAATTCCGAGGGGGAGGGGATTCCGAGGAATAAAAGGAGGGTAGGTGTAAAGTTTTCAGGTAGTTGATGCTGCTGGACATGAGGCTGTTAAAGTTCAGTGGTCAGCAGGCCTCTGGGTCTGTGGTTGTTCCTCAGAGGGTGAGCCACAATGCTGTAAAGAACAAAAATGCTGTAAAGAACACATTTACAGTGTCACAATAAATCCAAGCATGCAGAAATCACTTCCTGTCATTTAACGATGATGGACAAGATGTTCCTCTATTTAAATCTTTAAAAAAAAAAATCTAAAGTTTCTTCCTCGTATCTTTCATCACCTGGTTCAACAGAAATAAATTTAAAGTGTATAATTTATGTCCTGCATTTATATATTAGTGTAAATCCGCTTTACGACAAATGTTCATTGTTAAAAGAGCTATACTACGGTGGCGAATAACAATCCGAAAACACAAGGACGAATCGGACAAGGTAGGTATAGTTTGCGAATGCAATCCTTACCTCTGATTGGACGAGACATCTGTCACTCAGGATATACAGGAAGGAGGAAATTGTGTATCTAATTTTATTTCTTGTACATTTGTGGAGTTCTGCGTTCACTTTAAACCTTTTTTTTACTTTAAATCTAAGAAAATAAACATATATTTATAAGAAAATGGAATTTATTCAGCGCTACTTTGAGGTAGGACGTTCATATGGTGTGATTTTGGATATACTGATAACGTATCATGGCATAAAGATTAGCTTGCGATCTCTAAAAACACAGCAGGTATGTTTGGAAGACAAAACTATTCCAGATTAAAGGATGTAAGGAGCGCTATAAGTGCAGAGCTGCGTTCATACACACACCAATCCACTTTCTACTGCTGCAGCCTGCTGGACTTCCTGTATATCCTGAGTGACAGATGTCTCGTCCAATCAGAGGTAAGAATTCCATTCGCAAACTATACCTACCTTTTCTGGTTTGTCTGATTCGTCCTTGTGTTTTCGGATTGGTTATTGGAGTCTCGCATCTGATTGGTATGTTTCCATGTTATTAACATAAAAAGATTAAGTGAATTGATTAAATAAAAAAAAAAGTTGTCCGTGTCGGCAGATCAGGAAAACAATCATGATTTTATTGTGTACATTTCCTCATCATCCATTTCCTCATTAGTTTAGGAGGAGGCCACCACCACCAGCAGCGCTACGGATTCATTTTTAGACGCAAGTGTGACTGACATCAAGCACAGCACACACACATCAGGCTGCCGTCCATCCATAAACTATGTATGAGTGTATGTTTATTCTGTGGTTTGTGATCATTTTCCTTCAGATGTTGTTTTTTTTTTTTAAAATAAAACAAAAAAAACAGAACGAAAGGCTAGCGCTCGTCAGTGTTACCCAGCAGCATGCGGGTCGTTTCACTCTTATTTTCAGTTTATTTTAAGTAAACTGTGAGCCAGGCTTTGTTTTTGAAACGTGACAAGCAGAATGTTATAAGTCGAATGTGGACTGTTGAATGTTATTATTGACAAATGGTTGTGGTAGAAGAGGAATAAAACACTTGGGGATGTGCGGTTAGTAGAACACACATCACATCGCACTATATTCAGTCCCTCCAGGATTTTATGACAGAGGATCATAAAATCAACATACAGTGATATTCGGAGCAGGAACAGGAGTTCAGCGCTCACAGGAAGTGATTACAAATGTCTTTTTGCTGCTAGGATTTTAATTTCCTGGAGAGAATGATCAGCTGGTTATTTTCCTGTATCGGCACACATCGCGTTAAATCTCCATAGGAAAGAAAAAACAGACTGGAGTCAGATTTGGTTATATGCCTAAGACACAGAACCAAGACAAACCTGGTGGCAATCACATTATGCGTGTGAGAGAGATGAGGCAGCGAGGCAGCGGCGCCCCCTTCACTATGCTGTGCTGAAGTCTTTGCTTTGTCAAGCTCTAGGAGGCCGTTAGTAAAGGTGGCAGTCTGCTAGAACAGGAGAGAGAGAGAGAGAGAGAGAGAGAGAGAGAGAGAGAGAGGTGTGGAAGGTCACTAGGGTTCACTATGTGAGACGTGAAAAGTGAAAGAAGGCTAAATAAAATGTCTGAATGCTTCCTGTCATTACACGTGTAAACCCTGGGGTTATGTTGATTAAAGTTTCACACTGTTCATACTTAACCAAGGTTTAATCCTGGCTCTCTATAAGCTGACGCTTTACACCACTCATTCCTAAACCCTGGTGTAGCGTTCAAATTGCACCGTAAACAACCGTGTTTAGATAAATACAGCGTGAAACTGTCTTAAAGAACGATTTGTCTCACGCCCAGGGAAGAAAAGTTCAGGTCTACTGTTCTGCATCTTTCACAGTTTTCTTATTTCCTTCTTCTTTTTTTCCCCCAAGTTTATCAGGTAGCTGTCCACGCGTTTGCTGATCTCCAACTTCGTCGGATTTTTCAGCGTCACATATTCTGTCAAAGAACTTTCAAAGCATCAAAGAACTTTTATTTAAAAACTATTTTTTTTTTTTAAAAGTGCAGGCTATCTGCATGCGTGTGTGTGTTTGTGTGTGTGTGTATTATACAGTCACAAGGTCGGGGTCATGCACTCAACACTAGTTCATAACATGTCTCATCAGTCAGAATAACACGAGTAATGTTTCTCTCTCCAGGAGCCAGAATAATGTAGTGAGTCCCAGCTAAGAGGCAAAGGTACTACAGTCACATCGCATTTTTCTCTTCTTCGATACGATGCAACAGATTCTTTTTAAAATATGACCTTCCGTGAACATGCACGCATTTGGCTTCTGGTTTTTAGATAAATTTCCATTATAATGAGAATTGAAAACAAAAAAAACCCATACATGCATATGATGCTGCCTTCACGTGCTCTCTGAATTATCCTAAATATGAGTTTCCCACTAGGAAGTTGCACATGAATGACCTCTCAAGTCGTAATTATGAAAAACAGTTTTCTTTACGGAAAAATAAAATGCTTTGAGCGTCACTACAGCACATGCTTCTGTGATGCTCGGTATTTTGCCGCCTGATGCTACTGGGCCGTTTTTGTTAAATCTCGCTACCTGATGGTGATATGAGGCACAGAGCTTGTTCTTCTTCTTCTTCTTCTTTCAGCTGCTCCCTGTTTGGGGTCGCTGCAGTGGCTCGTTTGGTCCGTATGTCTCGATTTGGCACAGGTTTTACGCTGGAGGCCCTTCCCAACACAACCCTCCCATGTAATCTGGGCTTGGGACTGGCAATGAGCGTTAACTCTTCAGTGGCTGGGTTAGCACCCTGCCTGGGAATCGAACCCGAGCCACGGCAATGAGAGCGCAGGATCCTGCTGCTGGACCACCATGAGTCAAAGGTGCTGTTTAGTTTCAGATTTTTTCCTAAGCACCTGGGCATAACCTTGTAACCCAGCATCGTTTCATTTAGAATAACACTGCCGTGCTTAATCCTGCTTCAGAGCAGAGTTTCATAACTCCGGAGAAAAAGGGGTTAACCCCACTTCTTAAGGGATTATGGAGTTAAAAAGGACAACAATAACCTGGAGTTAATCTCAGTGTGAAAAGCCTTGATCTGATTAGTTTAAATCATCTGTTGTATTTACCTAATCATTTAACTAATCTCTTTAACATAATTACACAATACAAAAAAAAACAATATTTGACATTACAGGCGATTTTCCCGAACACCTCCCGTGTTATCATGGTTAATAAACCCTGAATGATTAAAGGGCACGTGTTTATTAAGCTCATGTACTCTGTTAAAAGGTTACAGTATTCAGGAGCTGATAAAACCTAATAAAAATAAATAACTGAATAAATAAAGCACATGCTGCATTTCTGTATGTATAAATTAAATCAGGGCTGGGGTAAATTAAAGGAACCTGGGCATGGGCATGTGGAGCTCAGGCACGAGCCTTTATTACTGACATTTAATTTAAATTTGATTGAATTGGTATGTAGTGAAATGCTTCGGCTGTTTGTGTCATAAAAACAGAATCAAAAAGAAATAAAATAAGGGATAAAAATACACCCATCAGCCATAACATTATGACCACTTGCCTAATATTGTGTTAGTCCCCCTTTTGCTGCCAAAACAGCCCTGACCCACTGAGGCATGGACTCCACTAGATCCCAGATGATGTGCTGTGGTATCTGGCACCAAGATGTTAGCAGCAAATCCTTTAAGTCCTGTAAGTAAGACTCCATGGGCCCCACCTTGCAACTTACAGGACTTAAAGGATACTTACAGGACCTAACGGATACGTTTGACCACTGCAGACCGGGAACACCCCACAAGAGCTGCAGTTTTGGAGATGCTCTGATCCAGTGGTCTAGCCATCACAATTTGGCCCTTCGTCTTCTTCTTCTTTCGGCTTTTCCCTTCAGGTGTCGCCACAGCGAATCATCTCTCTCCACCTATCCCTATCTTCTGCATCCTCAAAACCCACTAGCTTCATATCCTCATTAATTCCATCCATATACCTCCTCTTTGGCCTTCCTCTTTGCCTCCTGCCTGGCAGCTTCATGTCCAACATTCTCCTACCAATATACTCACTCTCCCTCCTCTGAACATGTCCAAACCATCTTAATCTGGTCTCCCTAACTTTGTCCCCCAAACGTCCAACATGAACTGTCCCTCTGATGTACTCGTTCCTAATCCTGTCCAATCTTGTCACTCTTGTCAAAGAGAACCTCAAAATTTTCAGCTCTGCTACCTCTAGCTCTGACTCCTGTCTCTTCCTCAGTGACACTGTCTCTAAACCATACAGCATGGCCGGTCTCACCACTGTCCTGTACACCTTCCCCTTGATTCTCGCTGATATTTTCCTATCACACAGAACTCCCGACACCTTTCTCCACCCATTCCAACCTGCCTGAACTTGCTTCTTTACCTCTTTCCCACACTCTCCATTACTCTGGACTGTTGACCCCAAGTACTTAAACTCCTGTACCTTCTTCACCTCTTCACCCTGTAACCTTACTGTTCCACTTCCCTCCCTTTCATTCACACACATGTACTCAGTCTTACTACGACTGACCTTCATTCCTCTTCTCTCCAGCGCAAACCTCCACCTCTCCAGGTTTTCCTCCACCTGCTCCCTGCTCTCACTACAGATCACAATGTCATCTGCAAACATCATTGTCCAAGGAGACTCCTGTCTGACCTCCTCTGACAACTGGTCCATCACTATAGCAAACAGGAAGGGGCTCAGAGCCGATCCCTGATGCAGTCCCACCTCCACTTTGAACTCCTCTGTCTGACCTACAGCACACCTCACCACTGTCCTCCCCCAACCCACTCTGACATACTTCTCTACTACTCCTGACTTCCTCATACAGTACCACAGCTCTTCTTTTGGCGCCCTGTCATACGCTTTCTCCAAGTCTACAAACACACAGTGCAATTCCCTCTGACCATCCCTATACTTCTCCATCAAAATCCTCAGAGCAAAAATTGCATCTGTTGTGCTCTTTCTGGGCATGAAGCCATACTGCTGCTCACAAATTTCCGCTACCTTCCTTAACCTAGCTTCCACTACTCTTTCCCATAGCTTCATTGTATGGCTCATCAACTTTATCCCCCTATAGTTGCTGCAACTCTCCACGTCACCCTTATTCTTAAAGATCGGCACTAACACACTTCTTCTCCATTCCTCAGGCATCCTCTCACTCTCTAAAACCCTGTTGAACAAACTAGTTAAAAATTCCACTGCTGCCTCTCCCAGACCTCCACCGGGATGTCGTCAGGACTAGCTGCCTTTCCACTTTTCATCCTCTTCAAACCCTTCCTGGCTTCATCCTTTCTAATCTTATCTACTTTCTGTTCCACAGAGTTCACCCCTTCTTCTCTTTCTTCCCTCATTTTCCTCATTCATCAGCTCTTCAAAGTACTCCTTTTTCAGCTTAATATAGCCCTTCGTCAAACTCGCTCAAATCCTTACGCTTGCCCATTTTTCCTGCTTCTAAACACATCAACATTGAGGACAAAGTGTACACGCTGCCTAATATATCCCACCCACTAACAGGTGCCATGATGAGGAGATAATCAGTGTTATTCACTTCATCTGTCAGTGCTCATGTTATGCCTGATCAGTGTATTCTAAATAGAATTAAATGATATTACAAGTAGAATGAACTATACAGGCGAGACAGGGAATATTTTGAGCTTACTGGAGCTACTGGAGCTGCTGGAACGATCCATCGAGGTGTAATGATGGGTTTGGGTAGCTGAACCTGCTGGAAGTGTGAGAGAGGAATAAGGTCAGTGTGGGTTTGTGTACTGAAGTCACCAAAGAGCAAAATAATTCAAATAAAAATGTGTCACTCAGGAATCCTGCACTGTAGAGAAAGCAGCTGGTGCTGTAGCTGTGGTGTAACTGGGCAGGGGTATGGACTTACTACTGGTGTAGGGTCAGTGAAGTCTATCAGGTTATCGATGTGGGGGGCTGTATGCCCCTCCCGCTCCTCTGCTTTGTCCTGCATTAGGAAACGTCATGAACTTAGACAGCTAACCATGGTTTAGTTTTAGTTTTCAGGCAGTAGGGTTATTTTGTGTCCTATTTAACAATGAAACTGGTTACAGGGATGAATTCACTGATTCATCAACTCTAAACCAGTTTATTCCCAGTCAAGGCCTTCAAACTATGAACTACTCGTATCACAGTCAAGGCTCATTTTACAGCGTAGATGTGCATCATTACTTATAATCAGAGTTTTATTATTTATTAAAAGAGCAATAAAATGATTAGAAGACAAAATTAAGAAGCTAAGTCACATGAATCACATAAAACATGATTAGCTATGCTGCTCTAGTAAAATAACCAATGATGTGATGTAAAGTGATTAATTTCTCTTGTGTACCACAGCAGAAGTTTATATGAAGTTTATGTTAAACAATGACAACATATTTATTATCTGTTTATAGTTGGATTATCATACAGAGACCTCTGGAAAACTTCCTGTTTTTATTTAAAGCAGCTCTAATCTGGAGTTCTCTCTCAAAGCCCCGTGCTTTTCTTTAACAAATTAATAATACAAAATAATAATAATTGTATAAATAAATAAAAAAATTAAAGTATTTAAAAATATATTATTCATATTTTTAATAATGATAGTTCTATACTAAAATAATAACAACAATAATAATAATAATAATAATAATAATAATTAAAAATTAAAAAAATTAAAAATTAAAAATTTTTATTATTATTATTATTATTATTATTATTATTATTATTATTATTTAAAGTGCAAAATCCTGTTTACATTAAATAAAGATCTCTACCATATAATTTTTGCATGTTTTTCTTTGTTAATTTAAATAACACATTTTTTAATTCCATGCATTACTAGATTTGGACGGTGTGAAATGTCCACCATAAAAATCTCCATGCAAACTATAGAAACAATAACACTAAAATAAGTGCTTAAAAAAAAAACAAAAACAAAACTAAAAAAAAAAAACTAAAAAAAAAAAAAAAAATCAAAATCAGTTTACATTTAAACATCTCCAGAACATCAGCCGTGTTCGTTTGTTATTAACTTCAAAAAAGAGAAAAGGAGGCTGATGAGGGAAGGACGATTTCTAGCCGTTATAATGCAATAACACCAGAACAGGAACTGATGGTCTCTCGGATGTTTCACATTAAACTCAACTATAAACACTTATATTTTGGACTTATTGTTCTGTGAAATATTAAATGACAGGTTGCTGTGGTATTGGAGAAATAAAACACTTCAGGTTGTGCCGTTATTGAAAAATGATCACCTGTGACATCACCTCAGTGATCACATCATCTCATTTCTTACTGAATCATCATCATTTAGTCTCGTCAGGATTTTGTGACATCACAACACGAGTACAACATGAGTAAAGCTAGCACAGAAAGTCATTACATACATGTCTTCACTGTTATTGCAAATTCAAGTAGTTAATCACAAAATTGAAAAAAAATAAATAAATAAATAAATAAAAATAACATTAATTCATTATATATATATATATATATATATATATATATATATATATATATTTATAAATAAATGCTTTTTTTTAAATTATAAATATAATATTTCAATTTCAACCTGGATCACAAAATAAAAAAAAAATTAAAAATAAAAATTATGGAATTATGGTCACAACAATCCCACAAAATAACCCTCTGAAATCCTGGAGGGACTGACTAACTGTGTAAACTTATGTTGCTCATAATTAGAGAAATGTGAAGCTATGACCTTTAAGTGCTGTGTTATGTCGGTACATGTACATACACAGATCAACAACAGCACAAACATACAGCTTTGAGAACACAGAAATGCCCAGCCCTTCAACTACAACTCCATTTTAAAGCTACGGCTAGTCAGTAACGCAATCCTCATCATACTGACTGGTTTACACATTTATCCTTAGCTGATGATAACGACCTAACGAACTATTCATTTATAACTACAAGCTTCTCACAGACGGTTAACTGAGCGTCTGAGAATGATTGAGAATAGACGTCCGTTCCAGAGGCTGCAGCAGCTTGAGTGTCTGTGCGCTTGCACACAGAGGTCTTTGTTACCTTGGATGAGGAGGCTTCATTCAGGGGTTCGGCTGGCGCGCTAGACGGAGAGGAGATGAACTCGTCTGCTTTCACTTCAAGGCTGAGGAGACACAATAACACAAAGCTTAAGCGTGGATCACATTTCCATGAAAGCAGGAGAAAATGCAGGTCTAAAACTGTAGACTTTAACAAGCTCCAATTTACCCAAACTCAGACCTGAGAGATGAAAAGGTTTGGATTTTTTCTTGTTCGTTAAGATGTTTGTTAAGTCCAAGCTGAACGTCCCTGCTGAGACGCTCTTACAAAACCATGTGACAGATTTGAGATCGTCAGTGATCTCAAAGATTTTTTTTTTTTAAAGGAAATATCTGAATTAAAAGGATTTCCTGTTAGTAGTGAAGTTAAAGTGATGTTAAGGCCTAGAATTAGTGACCAACAATAATATGCATGTCAGTTGCTTCAGTACTGTGTGTGTGTGTGTGTGTCAGTGTCAGAAGGATAGGATATTAGTAGCACTGAGTCACATTTGGGATAATGTGGAAATTGTGGAGGATTAGAGGACACCACTACAAAGAGAAGCTGTTTCCATAAAAAAAAATAAAAAAATCAGAGCAGGGGATTTGATCAAAGCATGATCGAGCATGCATCGCGTGTGCACCGTTTGATGCTTGACATCCAGGACACCCTTCTTTTCATTTGGAAATTAGATTATGATCACATTTCAAATCCAATCTTTTTTTCCCCTCCTCCTTTTGAGCCTTTCTAATCATTTCATTCAGCGCATTAATCCATCAGAACAGAAATCCAGGGAATCGTGTGTGTATTATCCTAAAACATACATTCATTCATAAAGCATTGTTTGTTGGCTGACGTTCTGCCTCTCTAGAGATAATTAAGTCATTGAAACGGTGATAAAAAATGCAGAGGACATTAACATGGACAAATCCTGAGGTATTAGTCACAACAACAGACTGCGCCTTCATCTTTCCCCTTCTCTCACCTTCCGTCTTCATCACGTCTCACACGCTTCTGGACATTTCACTCGCCTAACTGCACATCTATCTGTTGCATATGAATCATGTGGTTAAGTATGTATCCAGGCAGAACTTGGGCCATGTGACTTGCCGGCGTTCACAGAGCCGGGATTCCTCTAGATGGCATCACGGAGCTGGAAATCTAACAGCTGTTCATCTGCTTTCGCTTCTTTCAAACTCAAGGCGAGACACTACAAGTGGAAAGGGTAATAGGATGATCGCTGGGATTCTTACAAGGGTTTTTTTTTTGTATTGAAATGAAATGATTCATTATGCAAAAAACTTTCAATTTTGTTAGGAGTAAAACGATCACTTCATGCTGGAGAGAGAGCGCTCGAGAACATGAGAGACTTCTACATAAACTCAAAAATTAACTGATGCCATTTCTGAGTAACGGAAATCTAATAATCAGCATTTAAAAAAAAAAAAAACAACAACTAATTTTTAATCCTCTGCTAATGAGCGAAAGGAAGGAAAATGTAAAAATGAATAAATGCTGGTCATCTATTAACTGAGATTTTTCTCAAATTTAAATAATTCAGTAATCAAGAATAATGAATGTGTTAAGAATTTAATATGGTTCTACTCTGGGTATTGGGGATTATAAGGAAAATTAACAAATATGTCTTAATAATACAGTGGTGTGAAAAAGTGTTGGCCCCCTTCCTGATTTCTTATTTTTTTGCATGTTTGTCACACTTTAATGTTTCAGATAATCAAACACATTTAAATATTAGTGAAAGATAACACAAGTAAACACATCATGCAGTTTTTAAATGAAGGTTTTTATTATTAAGGGAAAACAAAATCCAAAACTACATGGCCCTGTGTGAAAAAGTATTTTCCCCCTAAGCCTAATAACTGGTTGGTCCACCCTTAGCAGCAACAACTGCAGTCAAGCATTTTCTATAACTTGCAATGAATCTGTTACAGCGCTGTGGAGGAATTTTGGCCCACTCATCTTTGCAGAATTGTTGTATTTCAGCCACATTGGAGGGTTTTCGAGCATGAACCACCTTTTTAAGGTCATGCCACAGCATCTCAATGGGATTGAGGTCAGGACTTTGACTAGGCCACTCCAAAGTCTTCATTTTGTTTTTCTTCAGCCATTCAGAGGTGGACTTGCTGGTGTGTTTTGGATCATTGTCCTGCTGCAGAACCCAAGTTCACTTCAGCTTGAGGTCACAAAACCTACCAAACTAGCAGTCTGGAAAAGG
>JAUCMX010000006.1:25438042-25500542 GCA_033459395.1 Hemibagrus guttatus
CGGATGAGGTCGTCCACACAGGTCTCCAGCAGGTTTGCCACGTCAGGCATGCTGGGTAGGAGAAGGAGTACAGTATGTGAGAGCCAGCGTAATGCTGATGTAGCTCAGGGTTCACTGGGACACATGCGACAGATCCAGCTTACCTGTTTAAAACGCAACAATCCACACACAGAGCTCAGCCTGCTTTCAGACAGCCACGAGAGTACATTTCTATACATTTCAGTCTCAGAGATATCCTTCTTAAAAAAAAATAAGGCATGTAAGATATTTGTGGAGTGTTCCTAGTTCACTGAGGAAAAGTGTCCATCATCACATCTTCGCAAAATGAGTCAAACGGAGCACGCATGTTGCACAAATACCAATAAATAAATAGATTATATACAGAATTTTTGTATATTTTACATGTACTGGGTTGTGAAGTATGCACTGATTTAAAAGCGTCATGGTGCGTCCTGAGATCTGACATGTGAAAAGTAACAGATTCTAAACACTAAACAAGTGTACATTTACACAACTATTTCTACAGGCGTTACTTACAAAAGCCAACAATGGAGTTTAGACTTTTTGCCGTCAGTCTGAAGCTCAGGCTATGTGAGACTATTATAAACACAGGGAGGCTGTAGTATGAGTCTCCTGTACGCCGTGATGACGTTTAAAGTCCCAGACAACATCTGTAGTCTTATTTAGCCATTTTTTAACAAACAAACAAAAAAAAAAAATCACAATTGAGTATTACTGATGCATTTTATTCTGTAAAATAGCCTGGTTAAATACCCTGAGCTTGTCTTAATCAAAACACAGACCTTTATATCAGGCATTTAACCACAAACCCATTTAAACAGCTCAATCCTGCAGCACTTTATTTAAAAAAAAACTATTATTTCTTCCTTATGGGAAGCAGATGCTTAAAAAAGAACTCTGAATACCAAAATTAACAAAAAAGTCCAAGCTTATAATGAGGATTATTGTGTATTACTAAACGGCATGTCGTTAGCGTCTCTTGAGCGGAGCGGCGAATCTGTTTCACGCTACAAACAGTGCCTTGAAAACAAGATCTCATAAAACTTTGTGAAATTCAGTTAGGTAATTCTGTCCAAGAATGAATCAGACTGAGGCTGGCTCTTGAGAAGAGAGATAAGCAATAAGCGCAATAAGAGCCATAACGCTGTTCATTTCTCAGACAGAAAAATCCAAAACACCGTCTAAGGGTGGTGCATGACTGACTGACCCACACACACACACACACACACACACACACACACACACACACACACACACACACAGCAAATGGAATGACAGAAGCCTCCTCTGTAGCCTGATATAACAAAAGTATTCCAGTTCAGTTCGTACCTGCAGTTCAGTGCTTCAAGAAGTACAGCAAAGAAACTGCTGCTCATGCTGCATCACAGGGCAATGGATCAGATCAGACCCTCCCTACATCACTCCCTCCAATCCTACCCAGCTAATTATGCTCCCTTTATTTTCCCCATGGATGCTGTGGGTTTGTCTGCATTTACATGCTCACTTGGAATAAGATCATTTAACCCACGGTTCAGTTCAGTAGGATCTGTCGAGTTGCTTTTTCCCCCAGAGGAAACTGCAAGGCGCTGAACCGGCACTGAACCCCGGGTTATTGCTGTTCTAAAGTCTTTCTATCGCGAGTGGAGGAACATTTCGCACCCGACACATGAAACCCCGTAGTGTTACATTTACATGAAGGAAAGATTTACATTTCTGCCATTTTGGCAGACACCCTTATCCAGAGCAACTTACATTATATTTCATTTTATACAACTGAGTAATTGAGGGTTAAGGGCCTTGCTCAAGGGCCCAGAAGGGGGATTCAAAACCCAAAAGATGCTTCACAACAGACTACCAATCAGAAATAACTCAACATATCCCTCATATCACATCACAGAAACCCTGTGTGATGACAGCAGTTAAAAACGTTTGTTTTTTCTTCCTTTTGACTTTTTTTTCTTGCATTTGTGCATCTCAGGAGGTTTTAAAACAACAGAGTAGGATATTTTTCCCCCTCACTGATCTGAAAGTCTTATTTCAGGTGACTGCGTGCCGGATTTTTTCCGATCAGAGCTGCTGATGCTGTGAATATGCAAATAAGAAGAAGGTTGTACCAGGGACCCAGACTCTACAGCGTGAAACGTCAGATTATGAAAAACCAGGGTTCAACCTGGGAAAGGTGGAAGAAAGAAATAACCCAGGATTCTTATTTCATTTGTGAAAAGTCCGAATATGATGCAGGAACAGCTTTTTATTATCAGTTACTAAAAATGTTTTCAAGACAAGTGGGAAACAAGATCCTTTGTTTAGTTTATTATTAATAATAATAATAATAATAATAATAATAATAATAATAATAATAATTAGTGCTATTTAGTAGAACTGTATAGTCTTAGCTGTTTAAAAGCAAAAATATCACTTATTGTGTTTGTGTTTATCTATCACAGGTCTACAAATACAGATTTAAAAAAAAAAGTCTATATATTTTTTAAAAAGGAAAAGATTCAGCTCCTAGTTGGCAGGATAAGATGCTCCCGAAACCTAGTAGAATCCCATTTTCAGGTGAAGAAGCCAATAAGGTGAGGTGTTGATGAGGATGAGCAGAACTCTCTGCAGCTGGCTCCCGGAAATCAGCTGCTCGCTACCGCACGGCTCTGGCTACTCTCAGTCTGAAAGCAGGATGGACACCAGGCTTCTGTCAGGAAGTACGTAAGCTCAGGTAGGCAGGTTCTTCATCCCAATAAAGACAAACGCACACACGGCGGGTTTCAGAGCGACGCAGGGACGGGCAGGGGAAGAGGCGGAGTCCTGGGCGGACGGGTCAGGGCCAAGCCGTCATGCTGATGGCCTGAGAGGGAGGGATTTAAGAGGAGGTACAGGGAGAAGATTGGAATGTTGAAGAGTTGGGGGAGTGTTTGCAGAAAGCAGGAGTGAGGAAAGATAACACAGGAGGAGGAATCTGGAAAGACTTTGAGCAAGGGCACTTTAAAATAAACGTTGGCCGGCGTTTAGCTACAGCTTTCTGAACTTTAACCAGCTTATCTGTGGAGAATGTTTTGGTTTCATGAGAAGCGTTTTAGCAGTCTGCAGATATCCTGCTGCATTAGCTCTATAAAACACTGGCCCATTATGGCCTGCGGGATGTAAAACTAACGTTCAGGAGGACTTCGTGAACGAAACGAACAGCCTCCGTGTTGCCGGAGCAGGCAGCAACAGAGCTCCGACACCGAGCTGAAGAACCTACGTTCCCCGCCCTAAGACAGCGTGGAAACGAGTGCAAACACATTCAATATGTACTCGTTTTCAGTATCATCAACATGCCTGTGGCTCAAGTCTTAATCTTTAAATCAGAAGTTCTGCTGAAAAAAAGTCAAGAGAAAGTGAAAGAGACTGGAAAGACAACTTTCCAAAACAGGAAGTGGAGATATAAGCACAAAATGATCACAACAAGGAACAAAAATATTTTTTTTTACCTTTACAGGATTAATAAGGTTAGCTCAGCATGCATGATTGATGAATGTTAACAGTTACATAAAGAGACGCTGATACACCGAGAGCAGAAGTGGAAAAGGTCCGTGCAGACAGGGAACTCTCTCTACATGTGACTAACGTTACTGTAACGTTTCAGCAAAAGTCTCTACACTGAACCTGATCTCAAGCTAACACCTTCGCTGTGTGTATCAAAAAACTACGGTGGGGAGAAGAGCAAACCAAAATAACAAATCCGAAAACACAAGGACGAATCAGACAAACCGGAAAAGGTACACTATATTGCCAAAAGTTTTGGGACACCCAGGTGTAGTTTTTCAGGTGCTGGGCTTGGGCCCTTAGTTCCAGTGAAAGAAACTCTTAATGCTTCAGCATACCAAGACATTTTGGACAATTTCATGTTCCCAACTTTGTGGGAACAGTTTGGGGATGACCCCTTCCTGTTCCAACATGACTGCACACCAGTGCACAAAGCAAGGTCCATAAAGACATGGATGAGCGAGTTTGGTGTGGAGGAACTTGACTGGCCTGCACAGAGTCCTGACCTCAACCCCACAGAACACCTTTGGGATGAATTAGAGCGGAGACTGTGAGCCAGGCCAAAACTGGGACGTCTGCCTTTACATGCACATGAATGTAATATGGAGTTGGTCCGCTCTTTGCAGCTATAACAGCTTCAACTCTTCTGGGAAGGCTTTCCACAAGGTTTAGGAATGTGTTTATGGGAATTTTTCAGGCACTGATGTTGGATTAGAACGTCTGGCTCGCAGTCACCGCTCTAATTCATCCAGTTCTGAATCCTTTTCCCTATTAATGTAGGACTCTGTCAATCCTGTTTACACTCTCACACATCGTCTTCACTGATTGGCTGCTGCTTCTGTCAGTCACACTGTATTTGTACAGGAAGTTGGTATGACCTGACACATCTGACCCAGCTCTGACTTACAGGATCAGCTCAAGTAACAGCAGCTGAGGAGGAATATTACAACGTTCTTGTCCTCTGACTCAGTTTGTTTTTTCTTTTTAACAACCCCAAACAATGGCTGGCTGTGGTGGTGATGTTTGTAGAAAATGGGCTATTGTGAGGATTTCAAGTGGGAAACTGGTATTTTCAAAGCAATGCATACCTCACGCTACGTCACACTCCCTCCGAACCTCAAGGATGACTCGGGTCTCAAGATACGAATCAATCCCTTTTCATCCTGGGGCGAGATCTTAGAATGAACTTCCCTGGCTGTCTGAACAGAGGAGCCACTTTAAGACCTGTGTCTTGAGCACACACTTGAACGATCACGTGTGTCTTGTAAGTTATTGTTTACGGAGTTTGATGAGATTGTGTTAAAGATAAGAACTACAAAACTCTTCTTTTTAATTTTAAAAAAAAAAGGCCAAATAAAAGTCTGATTGGGTTTCGATGTTCCCGGGTTACCGTAGTGTGTGTATACAGTGTTTAACTATCTATATATACATCTACTCTACTATACATACATGCAGAATCTTCATATAGATGATATTCAGAGCAAGTACCTGAGATCTAATTCAGAAACTCAAATATATAGAGGGCAGTAACTGCTGAGAACGTGTCCAAAAATAAGAGAAGATCTATACTCCTGACATGTTTGGTGATGTGAGATGTGAGGGAGATGCAAGGGCGATATGAAGGAGATGAGAGTGAGATATGAAGGAGATGTGAGGGAGATGTGAGGGAGATGTGAGAGATACGAGACATGAGGGAGATGTGAGGGAGATATGAAGGAGATGAGAGTGAGATATGAAGGAGATGTGAGGGAGATGTGAGGGAGATATGAAGGAGATGTGTAGGAGATATGAGAGATACGAGACATGAGGGAGATGTGAGATGTGAGACATGAGATTGTGAGATATGAGATGAGGTGGAGATGAGGTGGATATGAGGGAGATGCGAGATGTGAGGGAGATATGAGATGTGAGGGAGATATGAAGGAGATGAGAGTGAGATATGAAGGAGATGTGAGGGAGATATGAAATGTGAGGGAGATGTGAGGGAGATATGAGGTGAGGGAGATGTGAGGGAGATATGAGATGAGGTGGATATGAAGGAAATGTGAGGGAGATATGAAGGAAATGTGAGGGAGATGTGAGGGAGACATGAAATGTGAGGGAGATGTGAGGGAGATATGAGATGTGAGGGAGATGTGAGAGAGATATGAGATATGAGGTGGATATGAGGGAGATGTGAGGGAGATCTGAAGGAAGTGTGAGGAAGATGTGAGAAATGTGAGGGAGATATGATATGTGAGGGAGATGTGAGAGAGATGTGAGATATGAGGTGGATATGAGGGAGATGTGAGGGAGATCTGAAGGAAGTGTGAGGAAGATGTGAGAAATGTGAGGGAGATATGATATGTGAGGGAGATGTGAGAGAGATGTGAGATATGAGGTGGATATGAGGGAGATGTGAGGGAGATCTGAAGGAAATGTGAGGAAGATGTGAGAAATGTGAGGGAGATATGATATGTGAGGGAGATGTGAGAGAGATGTGAGATATGAGGTGGATATGAGGGAGATGTGAGGGAGATATGAAGGAAATGTGAGGAAGATGTGAGAAATGTGAGGGAGATATGATATGTGAGGGAGATGTGAGAGAGATGTGAGATATGAGGTGGATATGAGGGAGATGTGTGGGAGATATGAGGGAGATATGATATGTGAGGGAGATGTGAGAGAGATCTACACTCCTGACCTGTTGGGTTTAATGGGTTGTCATTAATCAAAGTTCCTCAAGCTGGAATGATGATATTAACAGCAGCTCTACTTTAGCTATTTATCAAGTTCCCTATGCGTATAAGCAGGTTAATAAGAAGTCTGAATACAGGGTAAAGAAGAATTTTGATTCGATCAGAAAGACCCCAATGCTTGCTAGAGACAGCAGAAAGAAAAGCGGATCAGAATCAGTCAGATCGTCCTTTATAATTCTACACATCAATAAATTTACTGTGTCTGTTGATTCACCTGATTATGAAAGCGTAACAAGAGAGTGTTGTGCCGAACCCCAGCGATCAGGAAAGCCCATAAAAAAATAAGCAAAATGAAAGAACTGATCTGCACACCCAGAGCTTTAGAGCTGAACATAGCAGTACATACCTCACCTTACGAAAAGGCCATTTCAGAACATCAGACTAGAACAATACAAGTAAAAAAAAACTTTTATAAAAAAGGAGGTCATGAGGATCAAACTTTCATAACAGAGATAAGCACAGCCACACTTCAGTCTCTCTCTCTCTCTCACACACACACACACACACACACCTCTTTATATGACAGTATAACCTCATATATTTTTAATATTCTTGGACGTTTAAAGCAAAGCTCCTCATAGCACAGAGATCCTTCAAACAGCCTCAGGACCCACAAAACACAGATGTAAAAAAAAAGAAAAGAAAAAAAAAGACACAAAGACAGAGCAAGTAGCAGATGTAAGGGAGATATGAGATGTGAGGGAGATGTGAGATGTGATGGAGATGTGAGGGAGATGTGATGGAGATGTGAGGGAGATATGAGATGTGAGATGTGATGGAGATGTGAGGGAGATGTGAGGGCGATAGGAGACGTGTGGGAAATGTGAGGGAAATAAATGTGAGTGAGATGTGATGAAGATGTGAGGGAGATGGATGTGAGGGAGATATGAGATGTGAGGGAGATGGATGTGACGGAGATGTGAGAGAGATGTGATGAAGATGTGAGATATGATGGAGGATGTGAGGTCTTTTAGAACAGCAAAACCCACTCCAGAGAAGCAGCAGCTGTCCCCATGTCAAAGCAAAGCAAAGTCAAGCACACTTACAATTAGTTCCACACACACACACACACACACACAAACACTGCATCATCCCTAATGTGAGTTTCTTATACATATACAAACACACACACACTGCACCATTACCAAGTTTCACACACACACACACACACACACACACACACACTGCACCATTACCAAGTTTCACACACACACACACACACACACACACACACACACACACACACACACACACACACACACACCAGAGCACCATCCCCAGTGCAAGTTTCTTATAGACACACGGCTCACCTCCTCTTCACCGATTGGCTGGCACCGGGACTCCGAGGCAGAGCTTCAATAGTCAGTGGACCCTGCGCCAAGGGCTGGCTGGACACTGGGGAGACTCCAGGCCATGCAGACTGAGACTGAACATACTATGAAAGAGAGAGGGGGGGCTGAGGTCAGTTTAATATTGAAAAATGAAAACCACTGACCCATGAAACCAAAAGCTACCTGATGTAATTTACACATTTGAGGTCTCAGCTAGTAGTACCACCAAAAAAATAGAGCAAAACAAATCAGTCCAGAGTTGCCAGATTACACATACTGCATCCAAAACTGTAAAGCTAGTTTACTAAAAACAAAAAATAGAACATTAAAAGGGGATCCGGCACAATCTGGCAACATGTAGAAAGTTTAGGACTTTCCCAGTCTCAGAAACTCGCGTATCAAAATGATCTCAGAGTTTCCGAGTCGTAATTATGACTTGAGGGGCCATTCATGTGCAACTTCCTAGTGGGAAACTTGGATTTAGGATCATTCAGAGAGCATCATATGCATGTATGTGTTTTTTTTATTTTTAATTCTCATTATAATGGTAATGTATCTAAAACAAGAAGCTAAATGTTCATGGAAGGTCATATTTTAAAAAAATCTGTTGCATCGTATCGTGCAAATTTCACTGAAGAAGAGAAAAATGCGATGTGACTGTAGTACCTTTGCCCCTTGACTGGGACTCACTCCATTATTCTGGCTCCTGGAGAGAGGAGAGAGAAACATTACCCGTGTTATTGTGACTGATGAGACATGTTATGAACTAGTGTTGAGTGCATGACCCCGACCTTGTGACTGTGTAATGCACACACACACAAACATGGTGTTAGAAATGTGTTGATATCACAGACCTCAAATAAAACACGATGGAGAGATCAAACATGCAGTATCTCTCTCTCTCACTCACTCACACACACACACTCCCTGTCCAAGTCATTCACCAGAACTAGAACATGTTACTTCTCTAATCTTCAGCAAAACACTACATTCTTATGTTCAGTATCAGCAGGATCAGTGTGTAAGTGAGGAAAAAAACCTTCTGTACTTTTTGTCCTCCATAAGATACTTGGGTGTGTTCCAATCCGCTGCCTAGTTCACTATTCAGGGCACTAATCAGGGAGTCGGCCATTTTAAGGGCTCTCACTCCCTCTCTCTTTCTCACTCTCCTTCTCTCTCTCTCTCTCTGTCTCTCATACGCGCTCACACACACATCATTTGTGCACGTTAGGCTACAAGTCAAAGCACTGGAAGTGAACTACTTACTCTGGGGATTTAGGAACAATGGGACCTGTTAAAACACAACAACCCAAATGATTACACAATGATCCGGTGTTCTAAACGTTACATAAGATTTTATAAACTGTGTGAGTTTTCACCTCTGTTCTGCAGAGTCCTTCTGGAGTAGCGGCGGCTGGGACGTCTCTCGAATGTAGCCGAACGCCGAGCTTTGTTAGCTTTAGTGGTCTGATATTCTGTCTTTCCGCTGCCGAACAAACGTGAATTAAAAGGCACTGAAACAATGAGGCTGGAAAAAATGAATCAGGGAAATAAAAAGAAATCTAGAGAAATGGAGTGGAGAGAGAAGTGAGACAGGAGGCGGCTCTCTCACTGAGAGGGTTAACTGGAGAATGTCAGAGCGCTAGGCTGGCAGCTGGAGATAAGATACACTTCTACAGGTAACAAACACACACACATACACACACACAGTGGCCTGGGAAAACCTCTCTCAAAAAACTAGATCAGGTCAGAGTTGCCAGATTCAACATAATGAAGCTAGTTTATAATAAATAAAAACAGACCAGTCATGGGCTCAACTTTAAGACTGGGTTAACGACTCTACTCCAACACCACGCCAGCATCAGTACCTGTATCTGAAACGAGAGCCCATGCGGATGAAGCCCGAGCGAGAAGATCCCTTCTGGACGGGGCCACGGAGCCTGAAGAAAGCATGATGCTCCACTGCACACTTCCATAAATGCTTACAGGCCTTGGGATGGTCCATGCGAAAGACGAACGTGTGCTCCTGCTCTTTGCCCTGATGGAGAGAGAAGAAACATTCAGTCCTGTGGAAAGATGAAGGGTCAGTAGATGAGTAGGACATTTTCCGTTACTGTTATTCACGAGACTCGATAAAGGCGTGATTAAGAGTTTTTGCTCAGTCTGAGTTCGTTTGGTGAAACTGCAAACACGGGGTAGTTCTTTTAAACGAATAAATTTCAATTTAAAACAATTCTTCCGAGTTTGCTTGACCTCAACCCCACTGAACACTTCTGGGATGACCTGGAGAAGTTTCAGTGTTGTGCAGAGAGCAGAATCCTGAGGAGATGTGGACGGTTTATTAAGCAGGACTGCACTGGAGAAGCACAAACCATTCTAATAATTTATCAAGGAAGGGGAGTTGTGTGATACAAGCCAAGTTTCTTAAGAATCCGGGTTGACTGTACCAGTTTTTAAATCACAAGAAGCAAGAGTAAATGCAGCATGCTGGCAGAAAGTGGAGTTTTTTTTTATTTTTTTATCAAGCATGGAGTGAAGAATATTAAAAGAAAAAAGTCGTATACATGTTTAAAAAAAGTGCTCTTAATCTACAATGGTGTTGAAAAGGAAGTAGAAATCACACAAGCACTGAAAGAACTCCAGGTCAGGAAGTAGTCAGTAAAAGCCATGTAACGTGTACCAAAAGCAGGATTTTTGGGTTCAAAATGAGCCTCATGCTGGAACGGCCTTTCATATGAAGAGAGCTGTAGAGCTAGAGTCTCATTTGTTATGTCATTTGAGTTGTTCCAGGAAGTTTAAACAGAAACCGAGGAAAATGTGAACAAACTAAATCAAACAAAAACTTTATGACCACCTGCCTAATATTGTATTGGTCCCCGTTTTGCTGCCAAAACAGCCCTGACCCGTCGAGGCATGGACTCCACTAGATCCACTAGTGCTGTGGTATCTGGCACCAAGATGTTAGCAACAGATCCTTTAAGTCCTGTAAGTAAGACTCCATGGGCCCCACCTTGCAACTTACAGGACTTAAAGGATACTTACAGGACCTAACGAATACTTTTGACCACTGCAGACCGGGAACACCCCACAAGAGCTGCAGTTTTGGAGATGTTCTGATCCAGTCGTCTAGCCATCACAATTTGGCCCTTGTCAAACTCACTCAAATCCTTACGCTTGTCCATTTTTCCTGCTTCTAACACATCAACTTTGAGGACAAAATGTTCACTTGCTGCCTAATATGCTCATGCTAGTGTATGGATATTTTGGCCGGAGTAGGCATAGCTTTCCAATTACATCTAATAAAGCTAATAATAATAATAATAATAATAATTTCATCTAATAATAATTTATTAATCAAATAAATCAAAAATACCAATCTGGCAACCAGGAAAAAACAGCAGCAGGTCAGTAGGTAGTAATATAGCGGGAGACGACCCCAAAAAAAAAAAAAAAAAAAAAAAAAAAAAGAATTGAGAGATTAGTTCACTGATCTCTATTAAAAAGTCCGACTTTATTGAGTTCGAATCCTAACGATGTGACAATAATCATCTCTGTCCAGGAGTCCAAGAGGACAAAGCTGACCATGCTGTCTGGGTGTGAGAGATGGAATATCGTCTCTGTCAATCACAGAAACTCTAGCTGACCTTCATCTGTGTACTCGTCTCCTATCCAGATATTTCCATACGCACTGCTCAGTGGTGAACAGAAGTTCTGACCGATGCAGTGGGCTGACTTAACGTCTCAGAGGAAGCATGAGGTATCCTTCACTCTCCACAGCTGGTAGGCATCACGATAGGGCTGAACTGGCTGGTGGGCAGGAAATAGCCGTGATCAATTTAAAGAGGTAATAATTTAACTATTCTAGGCTATCCCTAGAAGTCATTATTAAAAATGAATTATTGTCATACCATCAGAGTATGACATTAACCGGACATGACCGTACTCATGACCATGTGACTGGATAAACACTCGCCTCTTTTCTGTCTCTACATTTCACCCGGTGTTCAATATTTAATACCAGGTAAAGAGAGTTCATGCATATGGAGGCAGACAGAGAGATTTGTTTGTGCTCCTAACGACTCACGTTATTTCGGCTTAAATCACAACGGCCCGAGTTAAGATAGCGCTTATGTGTGCTAGAGAGTCTCTCAGGACTTGTCTGGTGATGGACAGCTCTTTATGTTCACAGCTCCACTGCTTTATAGAGTATTAAGTGCTCCAGATGCCAGACATGCCTGAGGGAGGGCAGTTGTTAATTAACTCCTGCTGGAGATGAGCCAACCTCAGTCCCATGAGGGGCAGCGGTGTAACAAAATATGTACACACACACACACACAGAACTCGAACCTGTAGGACACACTGTACATCACTGCAGAATATCAGTTCATTTCCTTATGCTGACAGAGACACACAGCACAGGAAGCTATAAAGATTCTTCTTTGCGGCGCTGCGTTTCATCACATGACGATAAACTAGACAGCATGTAGATATGAGCAACACTGAACTACACATGACGTAGCAGGATCGGAGCTGAAGAGGTGGTAGAGCGGGTAAACAGGAGGCATTATCTGTGCGGAGATGTTAGAAAGGACATGACTGTCTGTTTTCTGGTGTCCTGCATTACCTGCTCGTCGTCTTCCACCACCACTAGGGTCAGCTTGTTCTTTTTGAAGTCTAACCGCGTGATCTTGGGCCTGAGTGAAGCGAGAAACATACACACACACACACACGATGGAGAATACACATTAAATACTTGGAGACAAACAAACAAAAACAAATAATATTACAATCGTCTTACCAAAAGAACAGCCCGATTTTGGACTCTCCCTCAAACACGAGCACTCCAGTGGGGGTCAGTCCCAAACTGTACTCATTCCCATCTCTGGCCTGGAAGCAGAAGAAACAAAACACATGGATTTGGAAAAGATCCACATTTGATTTTTCTATGCTAACATTTCCGAGGAACAAGATCATGCTTACCTTAACCATATGCATGTCCACCCCATACATCTCCAGCCACTTGGCCTTGTTCAGGTAGTTTATCTCAGCCTGCGCAGGCATCTGGCCTCTGGAAGATAGCAAGACTCAGAAGAGGAATTTTGTCACAGTTATCGAAGGACTTACAAAAGCTGACCCTATGACTCGGTCTGAAATTATACTGAATCACGTCCATTTGAAAGAAAGCATCCAAACTGGATAGTGATAAGCTAGTCTGACCTTAAATCACACCGCTTAATTGTGCGGCAGGCCTGACGAAGCTTTCACATGGTGAACCTTTCTGCTGAATAGAACTCTAAAAATGACAGACTTTCCTGAACTTTTAATTCAATTCTAAGGATGGTCATTGTGACAGAGAAATATATAAGTTCAGTATATAAGCTTTAGATTGAAATTCATGGGGAAACAATATGAGCAGGAAACCTTGAGAGGAACCCGACTGAAAATGGGAGTCCTTCCTCATCTGGGTGACACAGGATAAACTGGACATCACGTACGGGCCCATTTGCATGTACAGTGTCTCGACCTGCCGTTTTAAGAATTTTAAAGTGAAAAAATCTCCTAAGAGACCTGACCTACACTCATTAGCCACAAGATTAGCAAGGTTTCCTGCAAGACTGTATCTGTATCCGTTAAACTGGTTCCTTACACAACATATTCTATACAGGAAGACAGAATCGACAAGATCGAACAGGAAACAAAAACATTCCCACATCATTTTGGTGAAATTTATTTATAGTGTCTTAAAGTGGTAAAGCACATGGACAGCTGACCATCACACTTTTATGTGGATCTGCCACAAAGGCAAGTTCGGACCACACAGTTGCGTCTGAACGCTGCAGCATTACAATGTCCCTTTACTGGAACTAAGGAACGTCACTAATGCTCTTGTAGCTGAAGGAAGACAATCCCCACAGCCACGGCTCCAACATCTAGCAGAAAGCCTTCACAGGAACGTGGAGCGTATTATAACGGCTAACACAGTGGCAACAAATCTGGAAATCTGGACATGTGACTGAGGTGATCAGGGTGTATTGGTTAGAGGTCGTGTTACTGGTGGTGTTTAGAGGAGGTTTTATTGGTTATTGGAGGAGTTACTGGTTAGTGGACGTTATTGGAGGAGTTACTGGTTAGTGGACGTTATTGGAGGAGTTACTGGTTAGTGGACGTTATTGGAGGAGTTACTGGTTAGTGGACGTTATTGGAGGAGTTACTGGTTAGTGGACGTTATTGGAGGAGTTACTGGTTAGTGGACGTTATTGGAGGAGTTACTGGTTAGTGAACGTTATTGGAGGAGTTACTGGTTAGTGGAGGAGTTACTGGTTGATGGTGGTGTTTTTGGTTAGAGGTCATGTTACTGATTAGTGGTTGTATTACTGGTTACTGGTGGTGTTATTGTTTAGTGGAGGTTTTATTGGTTTGTGGAAAGGTTATTGGTCACTGGTGGTGTTATTGGTTAGAGGAGGTTTTACTGCATCTACATCTGTCATGAGCAGTTGTAACCCCCCCACCCCTCGACCCAGCAGGGTAAACAGATCCCCAATAGAGCAGGCAGAGAAGATAGAGACATAATCCCAGGAGATGGATGACATCTGGTCTCTTCACTTACTTCTCATTTCCTGTCGTGATGCTGCTCGCTTTTACACAGTCAATAGTGATGCAGTTACCTGCACTCTTTCCACGCGTTGTAGATGGCCAGCTCCATCTCTTCTGTCTGCTCAGGCACAAAGCGAAACTCCGACACCAGGTCAAGGCCATGCTCTGCAGGGTCGCAGTCACCCAGCTCGGCTACAAGGGTCAGGATGTCAGAGGTTAATTACTGAGGGCTCAGTGGAAATAGACAGGAACTTCTTAGACTTTTAGAGCACAGAGAATTGGCACTAAACAAAAATAACAAGTGGTCATAATTGTGTTACAGGAAACTAATCAACAATATGATGGTGTGATGCTGCCCAACTCTTACTACCCCACAGTTTATTACTTTCCTATAACATCACATCACAAAATGTTTCATTCCTTTTAAACTTGCAGCGTTTTATTAATTCAAACATAACAGCTGACATCATTGATGTGTCAGTTCCTGCTATCGGTTAAGCTATGTAGCAGCTATGAAAATTTACTCCTTCACGAGCCAAAAAAAACCAAAACATTAATCATTAGGCTTCAAATATGTGAACAATCTGCCATACTGTGAAATATGTGAAGTATCTACTATACTGTGTTATTCAGATTATTACAGTTTCCATATAAGAGAGAGAGAGAGAGAGAGAGAGAGAGAGAGAGAGAGAGAGAGAGAGAGAGAGAGAGAGAGAGAGAAAGACAGAGACAGAGGGGGGCAGACAGAGAGAGAGAGAGAAAGAGAGAGACAGACAGAGGGGGGCAGACAGAGAGAGAGAGAAAGAGAGAGACAGACAGAGGGGGGCAGACAGAGAGAGAGAGAGAGAGAGAGAGAGAGAGAGAGAGAGAGAGAGCGAGCAGGGGCAGGCAGAGAGAGAAGGGGCAGGCAGAGAGAGAGAGACAAGGAAAGGGGGGGCAGAGAGAGAGAGAGAGAGAGAGAGAGAGAGAGAGAGAGAGAGCAGGAATGTGATTCAAAGATCATCAAAAAAAGGAGAAACAGAAGGAACACGGTATTAACATACGTAATGCAAATATTATCCTGTATTAATAACGTATTATTCCTGAATTATAGGCTGTCGAGGCTCTTAAAGACATTCCTGAGTGGAGACTTACTGCCCTCGTCCAGCAGTTAATGACACGTCTACCCCAATGCTCTGCATGAGTGGAATCAACAAATGAGCACTATCTTTTCCAAGCGTGGTTTCGTTACGCATTTCCCCACCGGACAGCACATGCGAGAGGAAGGGAAAAGGGGTGGGTGTGTTGGTCAGATCAGTGTACACAGCTTCCAGTGCCAGCAAGGACACTCTTATAGTGTAGAGTAAAGAGGATTAAAGAACACTTGCTCGGTTCCCACATAGATCGCACGGTGACGAGCAAAGCCCTTGCACATGAGCTGCATGAAATCATTTACGGATTTAAAAAAAAAAAAACACAAGTAAAAAGATACGGAGGGAAGTGTGTATTTTGAACAAACAAGTGTTACACTATGACGACCTCTGGATCAGATCTGAACATGTTTTACACAATACTACTCTCAAAACATTAAACCCAGGTCGATTTCATAAGTGGTACAAACTTACTGACCAATCAAACATGGTTTATATGACCTCTGGGGGAAAAAGTTGAATGAGACCTGAGGGTAAGGAATTTTTTTTGAGAGAGGGAGAGACAGAGACAGGCAGACAGAGACAGACAGACAGAGAGAGGGAGGGAGAGAGAGAGAGAGAGAGAGAGAGAGAGAGAGAGAGAGAGAGAGAGAGAGAGAGATGAGGCGTCCTCATCCCATGCACTTACCCTGTAGAGAGAAGGCTGCCAGCTCCACCGCTGTATCAAAGGGACAGTATAACCTGGGTTTAATCAGGACACAAGCTTGTTAGCCTCTAATTATACACATTATTTTTCAAAATTGCATTTAGAAAATTCCATGCTGCATAATGACAGTGGCGGGAAAATTATTTACTCTGACTTCACTGAAAAATCAGACTTCAGTGCTATTTAACACGCAGGTCACAGCATGAATAACTGAGATCATTTCAAATCAAACTGTTACGGTCTTCTGATTATAATTAAATAAAGGAGAAGTAACCCATCAGAAAAAAAGAGTAATGATGAAACCTCCACAGCACAGCGTCATCACATAACTATACCTCTACATCACTACACCTCTACATCACTACACCTCTACATCACTACACCTCTACATCACTACACCTCTACATCACCACACCTCTACACCTCTACATCACCATACCTCTACATCACCACACCTCTACATCACTACACCTCTACATCACCATACCTCTACATCACCACACCTCTACATCACTACACCTCTACATCACCACACCTCTATATCACTACACCTCTACATCACTACACCTCTACCATCATATAACTACACCTCTACATCTCTACACCTCTACATCACTACACCTCTACATCACTACACCTCTACATCACCACACCTCTACATCACTACACCTCTACATCACTACACCTCTACATCACTACACCTCTACCATCATATAACTACACCTCTACATCTCTACACCTCTACATCACTACACCTCTACCATCATATAACTACACCTCTACATCACCACACCACAGTCATCATATAACTATACCTCTACATCACTACACCTCTACATCTCTACACCACTGTCATCATATAACTACACCTCTACACCACTATACCTCTACACCACTATACATCTACATCACTACACCACTGTCATCATATAGCTACACCTCTACACATCTACATCTCTACACCACTATTCCTCGACATCACCACACCTCTACATCACTACACCTCTACATCACTACACCTCTACCATCATATAACTACACCTCTACATCACCACACCACAGTCATCATATAACTATACCTCTACATCACTACACCTCTACATCTCTACACCACTGTCATCATATAACTACACCTCTACACCACTATACCTCTACATCACTACACCACTACCATCATATAACTACACCTCTACATCACCACACCACAGTCATCATATAACTATACCTCTACATCACTACACCTCTACATCTCTACACCACTGTCATCATATAACTACACCTCTACACCACTATACCTCTACATCACTACACCACTACCATCATATAACTACACCTCTACATCACCACACCACAGTCATCATATAACTATACCTCTACATCACTACACCTCTACATCTCTACACCACTGTCATCATATAACTACACCTCTACACCACTATACCTCTACATCACTACACCTCTACCATCATATAACTATACCTCTACATCACTACACCTCTACCATCATATAACTATACCTCTACACCACTATACCTCTACATCACTACACCTCTACATCTCTACACCACTGTCATCATATAACTACACCTCTACACCACTATACCTCTACACCACTATACCTCTACACCACTATACCTCTACATCTTTACACCACTGTCATCATAACTACACCTCTACACCACTATACCTCTACATCACTACACCTCTACCATCATATAACTATACCTCTACATCACTACACCTCTACATCACTACACCACTACCATCATATAACTACACCTCTACATCACCACACCACAGTCATCATATAGCTACACCTCTACATCTCTACACCACTGTCATCATATAACTACACCTCTACACCACTATACCTCTACATCACTACACCTCTACATCTCTACACCACTGTCATCATATAACTACACCTCTACACCACTATACCTCTACATCACTACACCTCTACATCTCTACACCACTGTCATCATATAACTACACCTCTACACCACTATACCTCTACATCACTACACCTCTACATCTCTACACCACTGTCATCATATAACTACACCTCTACACCACTATACCTCTACACCACTATACCTCTACATCTTTACACCACTGTCATCATATAACTACACCTCTACACCACTATACCTCTACACCACTATACCTCTACACCACTATACCTCTACACCACTATACCTCTACACCACTATACCTCTACATCTTTACACCACTGTCATCATAACTACACCTCTACACCACTATACCTCTACATCACTACACCTCTACCATCATATAACTATACCTCTACATCACTACACCTCTACATCACTACACCACTACCATCATATAACTACACCTCTACATCACCACACCACAGTCATCATATAACTACACCTCTACATCTCTACACCACAGTCATCATATAACTACACCTCTACATCTCTACACCACTGTCATCATATAACTACACCTCTACACCACTACACCTCTACACCACTATACCTCTACACCACTATACCTCTACACCACTATACCTCTACACCACTATACCTCTACACCACTATACCTCTACATCTTTACACCACTGTCATCATAACTACACCTCTACACCACTATACCTCTACATCACTACACCTCTACCATCATATAACTATACCTCTACATCACTACACCTCTACATCACTACACCACTACCATCATATAACTACACCTCTACATCACCACACCACAGTCATCATATAGCTACACCTCTACATCTCTACACCACTGTCATCATATAACTACACCTCTACACCACTATACCTCTACATCACTACACCTCTACATCTCTACACCACTGTCATCATATAACTACACCTCTACACCACTATACCTCTACATCACTACACCTCTACATCTCTACACCACTGTCATCATATAACTACACCTCTACACCACTATACCTCTACATCACTACACCTCTACATCTCTACACCACTGTCATCATATAACTACACCTCTACACCACTATACCTCTACACCACTATACCTCTACATCTTTACACCACTGTCATCATATAACTACACCTCTACACCACTATACCTCTACACCACTATACCTCTACACCACTATACCTCTACACCACTATACCTCTACACCACTATACCTCTACATCTTTACACCACTGTCATCATAACTACACCTCTACACCACTATACCTCTACATCACTACACCTCTACCATCATATAACTATACCTCTACATCACTACACCTCTACATCACTACACCACTACCATCATATAACTACACCTCTACATCACCACACCACAGTCATCATATAACTACACCTCTACATCTCTACACCACAGTCATCATATAACTACACCTCTACATCTCTACACCACTGTCATCATATAACTACACCTCTACACCACTATACCTCTACATCACTACACCTCTACATCTCTACACCACTGTCATCATATAACTACACCTCTACACCACTATACCTCTACATCACTACACCTCTACATCTCTACACCACTGTCATCATATAACTACACCTCTACACCACTATACCTCTACATCACTACACCTCTACATCTCTACACCACTGTCATCATATAACTACACCTCTACACCACTATACCTCTACACCACTATACCTCTACATCTTTACACCACTGTCATCATATAACTACACCTCTACACCACTATACCTCTACATCACTACACCTCTACCATCATATAACTATACCTCTACATCACTACACCTCTACATCACTACACCACTACCATCATATAACTACACCTCTACATCACCACACCACAGTCATCATATAACTACACCTCTACATCTCTACACCACTGTCATCATATAACTACACCTCTACACCACTATACCTCTACATCACTACACCTCTACCATCATATAACTATACCTCTACATCACTACACCTCTACATCACTACACCACTACCATCATATAACTACACCTCTACATCACCACACCAGTCATCATATAACTACACCTCTACATCACTATACATCTACATCACTACACCTCTACATCACTACACCACTGTCATCATATAACTACACCTCTACATCACTACACCACTGTCATCATATAACTACACCTCTATATCACTATACCTCTACATCACTACACCTCTACATCTCTACACCACTGTCATCATATAACTACACCTCTATATCACTATACCTCTACATCACTACACCACTGTCATCATATAGCTACACCTCTACACCACTATACATCTACACCACTATACCTCTACATCACTACACCAGTCATCATATAACTACACCTCTACATAACCACACCACGATCATCATATAGCTACACCTCTGCATCACTACACCACGGTCATCATATAACTACACCTCTACACCACTATACCTCTACACCTCTACATCACTGTCATCATATAGCTACACCTCTACATCACCACACCTCTACACCACTACACCACTATTCCTCTACATCATCACACCACTGTCATCATATAGCTACACCTCTACATCACCACACCTCTACACCACTACACCACTATTCCTCTACATCACCACACCACTGTCATCATATAGCTACACCTCTACACCATTACCTCTACATCACTACACCACACCTCTACATCACTACACCACTGTCATCATATAGCTACACCTCTACACCACTATACCTCTACACCACTACACCTCTACACCACTATTCCTCTACATCATCACACCACTGTCATCATATAGCTACATCTCTACACCACTATACCTCTACATCATCACACCTCTACATCACTACACCACGGTCATCGTATAACTACACCTCTACATCACTATACCTCTACACCACACCACCACACTTCTACATCTCTACACCTCTACTCTACAGAGTTCTACAGAAAAATCACTTGAAAGAGTTTCACTTACTTGCCACTGAGGATGTCCTGCTTCAGCTGCAGCACAAACAGGTATCTGAGACAGAGGGAAAAGTGGTCAGTCTGAAAGCTCACTGTGATCTAAACGATGTTTTAAAGTGGAAGTAAAGCAAAAAGGCACCGTGTTAACTCCTCGTGGAGGTTGTTGGGCTCCGAGGAATAAAACTTTACCCGCAGGTGGAGGCAATATGGAGGACCGACTGCAGCACAGAACAACCAGAGAGAACAGTTAGGGGCAGGAGGGCAAATAAAGATAAATATGTGTAAATGTTTACAACCATTTACGAAAGAAAGAGAGAGAGAGAGAGAGAGAAAGAGAGAAAGAAAGAAAGAAAGAAAGAAGGAATGAAGGAAGTGACAAATGAATAAGTGAATGTCTGACAATCAATGAATCAAATCAATAAATAAATCAATCTAAAAAAAGAAAGAAAGAAAGAAAGAAAGAAATCCAACATAAAATAAAGTTTAAAGGCGTTGAGGTTAACTAGAGAACGAGTTTTTTAATAATTAAAAGCCGATGTGTTTCGGAGACCTAACAGATGAACATACTTACTTTTGACTTGCTTTTTAATACTTTTTGTCACATCCAACCAGTGCTGCAAAGACAGGAATGAGCAGACATCAGATCAGATCAGATAAACATTCAGCACATGACATCAGCAACTGAAACTTACTCACAGACTCGCATTACACAGGAAAGAAAAGATCTGAGAACTGAACCGACACTGACTGTGAGAAAACAAAACTATACTGAAGAACACGAGGAGAGGGAGAGAGAGGGAGAGGCAGACAGATTGAGAGAGAGAGAAAATGGGGGGGCAGACAGAGAGACAGTCAGAGAGAAACAAACAGACAGAAAGATATACAGACAGAGTGAGAGACAGCGGGGGGGGGGAGAAAGGGGGGGGACCGACAGAGAGAGCCAGAGACAGAGAAAGAGAGACAGACAGACAAAAATACATACAGACAGAGTGAGAGACAGTTGGAGGGGGAGGGGGAGGGGGGGCAGACAGAGAGAGACAGACAGAAAGCGTGAGAGAGAGACCGACAGACAAAGAGACAGAAAGGGAACGGAAGACAGAGAGAGAGAGAGAGGCAGACAGACAGACAAAGATAGACAGACAGGCAGGCAGACAGACAAACTGACTGAGATACACACAGACAGACAGAGAGAGAGAAAGAAAGACAGAACTTGTGCTGATGGAAGAACTGAAGGTCTCTCTTCTCTCTCCCGCATTCCTCTCATCACTCTTCCCTTCCTCCTCCTCTCTCTCTCTCTCTCTCTCTCTCTCTCTCGCTGTCTCTCACTCTGTACGTCTTTCTGTCTGTCTGTTTCTCTTTGTCTGTATGTCTGTCTGTCTCTCTCTCTCTGTCTGTCTGTCTACCCCCCACTCTGTCTGTCTCTGTCCACCCCCCCAATCCCCCCCCCGAATAACTCGTATTTAACCTCATAACTCATCAGAAGCCACACTTTCATGTCCATTTTGTCTGCGTCTCTTACCGGCACTTGTGCGGAGTCCATGAAGCGCAGACCAAAGTAATCCTTCTCGATGATGTCCAGGTGGTACATGATCTGGTCAAACAGCTCCTCACCTTTGGCTTTTTTCTGTGGAGACATGAAGCAGCTTGAGATCTTTGCAGACTAAGGCCGTGTTTATTAAATCATCCTGGGTGAAAGAGTCGTGAGCATCAGAGAGTTTATAGTGGAAGAGATATCAGCAGTGTGACAAAGCTCTAACAGGACTATGGGGTATTATAAACACTACTCAAGGCAAATCCTCTACTATGCCATTTGCACCAAAAATAAAGAAATTAATTTATTTTTTAAAAAAATCACTTGTTTTTGGAGGAAACTGGACTTGGGGAAGTCCCTCCCCTCCCTCACTCCCATTTCCTGTAAGGAGTCTCCAGTTTCAGTGCTTAGTGCTAACAGTTAAAGGTAAATTTCTTCTGCAGGAAAATGAGTTTTTTGGTAACATGGAATTCTTAAGTGCAGCAGTGGTTTATAGCTGGTTAAAGCGGGCAGTAAAAGAAAGCTTGGTGGACATTCCACAACATTAAATCAAATTCTCAATGAATAAAAGACAGTCTCAAGGTTGCTTGAGGTAGTGAGTTGGGGTGCTGCTTATGAAGCTGGGGGTCTGTGGATTGGTGCTGAGAGGATGCAAGATGCTGGTCCAGGCCCCTGAGAGTTGGCATGGTGTATAAAGCACCTCAGCGTGCCTGCAGGAATCCACACAAAGGCCCCATTGTGCGCTCCAGTGAGCCGCGGGCTCCCAGTTCACATTGTTCTCCCGAGGTCTTTCTAGCGATCTGGCTTCCGAGGCGCAGCCGCATTCCTCGGCCTGCTTCCTGCGTGTAGGTCATCAGGAGGCTAGAGACTGAAGAAATACAGCTTTCGCTGCCGTGTCCCATGAATGCCGGAGCCTCGGATGCGACCGGGTTCCTCTTCTGAAGAGGGATGAGACGTCAAACTGGTGAATCACGGCTGTGCTGTGGAGCCAACCACATACTGGGTGAGGGGTAGTGATGTGGCATTTAAGGGTACTTTAGATGTATCCCATGGAAACCCTTTGAGAAGTGACGGCTTTAAGATACACAGGAAAGACTGTAAATGTTTGGGCAGCTGGAGATATTTACAGGCCAGCTATTTTATTTCTTTTCCCGAGCCTGAAGAAGGGCTCTCTCTCTTTTCAACAAAGGGGCAGAGTGATGAGATCTATAAAGCTCTGCTGGCGAGTTCAACTTCTGAGCTCTCAGGCTGTGAATTGCTGACTCGATTCAGTCAATCTGATTTAAGTGCAACCTGCAGGTCAAGCAGAAATGGACTCTGTAATTCTTTAACCAAGCTGGAAAAGTAAACTTCTGACACTAGAATCATCTACGGAAAATCCACGGGTCTGGAAAACACGCATCAAACACATTCATTTTTTAGTTCTTCCAACAGATCCATGATGCAAAGTGCTCTATTTCTCTCTTAATTTTTGTTAATATTAAGAACGTCACATTGCACGTTTGATCAGTTTACAATCACATTTTAATTCTGTAGACTGTCCATGAGACAAGTTCTTGTTAGTATTAACATGATATCAGCTGTAAACAGTCGTTCCTTCACTAGTTTCTGTTTTTATCTCTTCAGTTAAGTATAAGGCAAAATTAATAGTCCTCAAATCACGAGAAAAATGGCCGACCTGTACTACGTACAGACACCCTCAACTCTTCCCATCAAATTTATTTCACTTCAAAGTTTTTAAATAAATAAATCCCTGTGCCTCTACTATAAAAGCTGCTATAGTAAAAAAAAAAAAAAAATTAATGAAACAGCTCCTGACCAATCAGACTGAAGAATTATAATTCAGCAGAATGCCATTTCTCTTATGTTAAACTGAAATTCACTGCATTCTCAACTTCCTGTGCTGCTCTTGGATTGGACAGAGCAATAAGAGAAAGTGTTTCCACGAGATTAAACAAGAAATTCCTGAAGCCTACCATCTGATAACCAGCAATCGTGTTCAAATAAAGGTGCATGCTGCCAAGAAAGGCGATAAATCCTCAAAAAATCTGTTACTCGTTATCATTTCCTCTTGTGTTTATTTGGTTGAATATGCCGTAATTACGGCACCGTCATCAATCGCTCCGGTTTCTTCTTCTCGCGGTTCCAGCCAAGAGGAACATGTTATCCAGCATTTACTTAAACTTTTATCCTGATCACTGGAGTATTCAGAACATCCAGCCTGAGGCCCAGTATCTTCTCCATTATACATTAAAAGGAATCTCAGAACAGGAGACACCACACACAAGCAAGGGAAAGATTTAAATAGGCTTATGAGGAAGAAAAAAAAAAAAATCAGCTATTAGGCACCTTTGGGTAAAGGATGTAAAAAAAAAAAAAAAAAAAAACAACTGCTGGATGATTTCCTCAAGTAGGAAATGTGCTGGATCAACATCACTTTGAACCAATCAAACCTCTCAGGTCATCGGTCACTGAGGAGCACTAGAGTTCAGTTCATTAAGATTCAAATATACAATCCTACGGTCAACCATCTTCATCAAGGTGGAGAAAATGAGTTCTACCACATGATCCTGGTCCCAGGGCAGGGGTGGGTCAAGTGGTTAAGGCTCTGGGTTGTTGACTGGAAGATTAGGGTTCAAGCCCCAGCACCGCCAAGCTGCTACTGCTGGGCTCCTGAACAAGGCTCTTAACCCTCTCTGCTCCAGGGGGCGCTGTATCATGACCCTGACCCCAACCTCTAAAGTTGGGATATGTGAAGAAAGAATTTCACTGTGCTCTAATGTATATGTGACAAATAAAGGCTACTTTGAAATTCCTGGCATCACGTGAACCTTCCACTGTTTCAGATGCTTCTCATAAAAACGCGAGTGGTCCAGAGAACAGAAGGAATAATAAGTCCACCAGACCACATACTTTCTGCCCTCAGGCTGGTCTTACTCCATGCCTGCACAGAAAACTAAATGTTATGCTAATTTCCTTTATTCCTTCTGCTGTCAAGCTACTAAATACTGACTTTAATCTAGGAAGATAACCCTTACACTCAGCGTAATGTTTTTCACAGGCCATTGACCTGTGCATGTCGATGATATATTGATGTCCAGTTTCTGTTCATTGTTTGTGTGTTTATTTCTATTTTTACTCAAGTTCTATTCTAAGGACATAAAAATGAATCCCTGTAGGATTAAAAACAAACAAACAAATATTTTAACAGATAAAGTGTTTCCAAAAAACCTCTTGTTTTTGTTCAGTTCCTTCCTCAAACTTCCGCATGTTGTATCTGGAAGTAGCTGAGAATTGAAGGTCAGAGGAAAGCGTATAAACCTGAAGCTATGTTACTGGATATTAGATCACACACAGTGCTAAATATGACGCAAGTAAGATTAATAATAAAAGACACTGACGAATCAGCTGCCTAACAAAAACGCTGTCTAGACGAACGTCTGTCTAAACAGACCAGAGACTTCATGTCCGTTTAAAGAGTAACTCCTTAAGATTCCTATCTACATACAGGAACATCCAGATATTTAACTCTCTAAACTAGAACTCCTGGAGCAGCTCCATCTTTAACTTCTTTGGCATCCAGACCACCTTTAAAGAAACACATTAAGCTGGAAGTCTGCTCAGTGTTCACTGACCATTAAAACCAGCTGCTTAATATTCTGTAGATCTCCACTTGTGCCACAGCTCTGAGCCATTGAGGCATGGACTCCACAAGTTCTCAGAAGGTGTGTTGTGGTATCTGGCACCAAGATGTTACCAGTAGATCCTTTAAATCCTGTGAAGTGGGACCCCAATGGATTTGTCTTGTTTGTCCGTCCAGCGCATCCCTGGAGAGCAAACCATTCCTGAACAGTTTTTGCCATTTTTGAGCATTATCCTGCTGAAAGGAGATCCTGCTAAGAAGCGAGGTACTTGATCTACAACAATGTTTAGGTAGGTGGTACATATTTCCCAGTAGCACACGGCTGTCTGGCTGTTCACTGGTCCAAAACTGTAGCTCTTGTGGGGTGTTCCCAGTCTGCAGTGGTCAGTATCTATCAGAAGTGGTCCAAGGAAGGAACAGTGGTGAACCGATGACAGGGTCATGGGCGGCCAAAACTCACTGGTGCACGTGTGGAGCGAAGGCTGGCCCGTGTGATCCGATCCAACAGACGAGCTACTGTTGCTCAAACTGCTGAAGAAGTTAATGATGGTTCTGGTAAAAAAAAGGTGTCAGAGTACACAGTGCATGATGGGTCAGGGCTGTTTTGGCAGCAAAAGGGGGACCAACACAATATTATGCAGGTGGTCATAATGTTATGCCAGGTTGATGTATACTGCACACACACACATTAAACAGGTTTCATATTATTAAAGCTAAAAGACTGATAAGTTAAAAACAGTTACAAAATGAGGAAAAGCAAACAATCTTTAGTGCTGAAGAATGACACTAAAGGTAAAATTCCTTGTTCCTTTAAAATCCTGAAGCTGTACACCACACACACACACAAAAAATTCAACATTCCAGTAAACAGCCACCTCCCTGGAAACGTTTTCAGGAAACTTTTCAAGCTTTCAAGTTCGAGGAAACAATTAGGTAAAAAAAAAAGTCAAGAAGTTACTTAACAGATTAATGTACTTCACAAAAAATTACTGTTAAACAGCCTTTTCGCCAAAACAACATGAATATGGAAAGTTCTGGAGAGAATCGTCTGAATGCTAATTGACTGAGGCAGCGACTGACCAATGTGAGATGTTTAACATATTTCTGATAACGCAAAAGCTTAATAATTCTCTACAGTCAGTGACAATTATTAAGATTTCTTAATTAAATAACGAGTCAGAGTGAACTACATAAGCCAGACACACCTGCTGCTGTGTTTAATCTGAAACAATCCAACTAGAAATGCAAAAACGTTACTCGCTTAATAATCCACACAACATTTTGTTCTTTAAGTGAATATTTAAAGATACAGTGTCTGAACTGAGCGATCATAAAATCCACACAAACACAGACTAGACTCTGGAATCCGTAGTATCCCATCACAGTTTTCCTTTTCTACTAAAAACACTCCTACTGAAACAGCTACACTCTATTGCCAAAAGTTTTGGGACACTCCTCCAAATCATTGAATTCAGGTGTTGTGTTTTAGGCGTTGGGCTTGGCCCCTTAGTTCCAGTGAAAGGAACAAAAAATGCTTCAGCATACCAAGACATTTTGGACAATTTCATGCTCCCAACTTTGTGGGAAAAGTTTGGGGATGACCCCTTCCTGTTCCAACATGACTGCACACCAGTGCACAAAGCAAGGTCCATAAAGACATGGATGAGGAGTTTGGTGTGGAGGAACTTGACTGACCTGCACAGAGTCCTGACCTCAACCCCATAGAACACCTTTGTGGAAAGCCTTACCAGAAGAGTTGAAGCTGTTATAGCTGTAATGGGCGGGCCAACTCCATATTACATTCATGTGCATGTAAAGCAGACATCCCAGTTTTGGCCTGGCTCACAGTCTCCTCTCTAATTCATCCCAAAGGTGTTCTATCACGTTGAGGTCAGGACTCCTTGCAGGCCAGTCAAGTTCCTCCACACCAAACTCCTCACCCATGTTTTTATGGACCTTGTTTTTGCACTGGTGTGCAGTCATGTTGGAACAGGAAGGAGTCATCCCCAAACTTTTCCCACAAAGTTGCATGGAGCATGAAATTGTCCAAAATGTCTTGGTATGCTGAAGCATTTTTTGTTCCTTTCACTGGAACTAAGGGGCCGAGCCCAACGCCTAAAACACAACACCTGAATTCAATGATTTGGAGGAGTGTCCCAAAACTTTTGGCAATATAGTGTACCTGGTGATTAACTGTCCACGCTACAAACTGTGCTGTACAGAAAGGTCCTTACTGGCAAGTCCACACTGACGTCCGTGCCGTCCAGCAGCGATACTCTGCAAGTGATGATGGACGTGGCATCTCCGGCTGCAGGGATGTGCGTCTGTGCACGCTGGGCTTCCCGGAGCCGAGCTTTTTCGGCATGTTTACGGCCGGAACGCCGACCCAGAGTCCGTCGCAGGAAACTTAGCATGACTGTGCGCTAATGTGGTCTGACCTGTGAGAGATGATAAGAGAAGAATGTGAATTAACCCCATGTTCATATAATGGAATAATGGCTTCTACTATGAGAAGGCATTGCTTTTATTTTTAGGTAAGTATTTGTAACTATACAAAGCGACATTCTGGATTTAGGGATCCTAAATACTGTGGATCATTCCACAGAAAAAAAAAAAACAGAAATTACTCAACATTACCTCAGACAAACTACTAAAATAGGCCAAAAAATTCTAGTTATAGTTAGTTTTGTTTACGCTGAGTAACAGAGGAGATCGCTAACAGTGACTCTGTTAGAATGAGGTCACAACAATCAATGATCAAGTTCCTGACAACCAATCACTGATCACCATTGCTTCCTTATACACCAATCGCTGATCCCCACAGTTTCTCAGCAACCAATCGCTGATCCCCACAGTTTCTCAGCAACCAATCGCTGATCCCCACAGTTTCTCAGCAACCAATCGCTGATCCCACAGTTTCTCAGCAACCAGTCGCTGATCCCCACAGTTTCTCAGCAACCAGTCGCTGATCCCCACAGTTTCTCAGCAACCAATCGCTGATCCCCACAGTTTCTTCTACCTTTGATGAGAAATAACATGCAATCTATTCAATTATATTCTGAGAAACTTTACTTCATTCAATCTTTACAAAGAATATATCACGTAATAGGCAAATGACATCGAGGACGTAATGAATATGCAAATTAATTTCTGACGTCATCCGGAAACTTCGAGTTTATTCCTAAGTGTGCTAAAGACTTTCTTCTGAAAAGAGCTGGTGGTACGCGTGTGTGTCTGTGTGACTGAATATTATGTGTAATGTACCTGAAAACTGTCTCTGCAAGATGTCAGGGTTTTAATTTAATTTTAATCCATTTTAAAAGCCTGGGCTTCTTTTCGCCTCAGACAGTTATTATGAATCAGTTGAAGAAGTAAACTTGTCTTGCACAGGTTCATATTACACCTGCCATCCACACAGCGCTTTCTGAGCAAATACACTAATAACAAACACATTTACTTTACTATAAGAAAATGTGTGCCTTATAGTTCATTGCCTATCGATTTATTGAGTCTCCTCGGACTGTAAAGCGCTCCGCTCGACCTGCTTAAATACAAAGCGCGTTATTCTTTTCCCAACCGTTCTGCGACAGACCCGCCTCCTGCGCAATGATTGGCTAATTATTCACCCGCAGACCGGTCCAACCAATCCTAGCACAGAAATACAGACCCTCCTAGCCAGTCATAGAAGAGGAGGCGGGATTTTTTTTCGGAGTACGGGTGGGGAGAAATATCGCCATAGCAGCCCAAGGCGAATCCACTTGTTGACCCAGCGATATGGAGACAAAGCGGTACTCACAGCAGCGGATAGACTCAGTCGAGAAGAAACACACAATCCTCTCACAGCACCGGGCTTCACCTACTGTCCGCCATTCCAGCACTCAGCCTCGCACTCATACAGCGGTTCTCCACAGACCTTACACTAACTTCAACCTAATTTCCCCAAGTCCCAAAAATGTAGGAGTGTTTTTTTTTTTTTCCCTCCCATCGTCAGGAAATGACGTCATATAAATTGGATTTGCATTTAAAGGGACCTCATCGGTGGGAATTACTATTTGTCGGCTTCATATTATTATTATTATTATTATTATTATTATTATTATTATTATTAATTTATTAATATTATTATCTCACAAAAGTTCTTACGTTTTTACAGGTCGCAATTTTTGACGCAGATATAAAATTGTGCGCCTGCGCATTAGGGACAGAGCAGAATAACATTAGCAGCGCTCCAGAGTGACTCCTTTTGCTGTTTATGTCCTAAATAAATACAGACTTTTGCAACTCACCTGTAAGTATATATCCCACCCACTAACAGGTGCCATGATGATATATATATATATAATCATCATGGCACCTGTTAGTGGGTGGGATATATTAGGCGGCAAGTGAACATTTTGTCCTCAATGCTGATGTGTTAGAAGCAGGAAAAATGGACAAGCGTAAGGATTTGAACGAGTTTGACAAAGGCCAAATTGTGATGGTTAGATGGCTGGATCAGAGCATCTCCAAAACTGCAGCTCTTGTGGGGTGTTCCCGGTCTGCAGTGGTCAGTATCTGTCAAAAGCGGTCCAAGGAAGGCACAGTGGTGAACCAGGGACAGGATCATGGGTGGTCAAGGCTCATTGATGCACATGGGGCGTGAAGGCTGTCCCTAAAATCCATCCACCCCATCCCACCTCACCTCACCTCACCTCATCTCATCCCACTCAACCTCATTCCACCCAACCTCATCTTATCCCACCAAACCTCATCCCAACCCACCATATCCCAACCTACCTTACCTCATCCCATTTCTCTCCACCCAACCTCATCCCACCCCACCCCACCTTACCTTACCTCACCCTACTCTTCCTCATCCCACCAAACCTCATTTCACCCCACCCTGCCCTATCCCTCCCCTCTCAACCTCATCCCACCTAACCCCACCTCATCCAATCGCATCCCATCTAATTTCACCACATAAATACATTTTGTCAATGCAGATAACCTTTTCTTAACATTTAAAATCTTTTTGTGTCATCTCTGGGCTGGAAACACATTCTTTCGGTGTTAAAAACTCTTACAGATTTATTGTCATTTAACGTGTAAAGCTCTGAGGATTGAGAGATGATTCATGTAATTACTAACCCTGGAGTGCTTACATAATCTTATCATAAGTAACATTATTATTAAACTATAATCATTTTAATTATATTCATTACACAAATAAAGACCTGGAATGAATCATTCGGTCAGGTGCACGAGAGTGGATTTTGCAACAGCACCACCCACTGGTCACTCTGAAAGATCTGCTCACCTGAAGGAAACGAACCAGGTTCTTAAACAGGTTCTTTTGGAACAGTGTGAAGCAGCCTGGAGTCATTTACTGCTCTCTGACTCACAGCATTGGCTAACAGCACAGACAGACAGCAAATTCCTAAGTACTGAACATTATCAGTGACTAATTAACCAAGAAGGCAGTGTGAAAAACATGACAAAGCATTTCAGTGAGCAGGAACTCAATTTTGATTAAGAGAGCTGAGAAAACGGGGGGCACGGTAGCTTAGTGGTTAGCACGTTTGCCTCACACCTGCAGGGTTGGGGGTTCGATTCCCGCCTCTGCCATGTGTGTGGAGTTTGCATGTTCTCCCCGTGCCTCGGGGGTTTCCTCCGGGTACTCCGGTTTCCTCCCCCAGTCCAAAAACATGCGTGATAAGTTGATTGGCATCTCTAAATTGTCCGTAGTGTGTGTGTGTGCGCGCGCCCTGCGATGGGTTGGCACTCCGTCCTGTATCCTGCCTTGATGCCCAATGACGCCTGAGATAGGCACAGGCTCCCCGTGACCCTGGAATAGATCGGATAAGCGGTAGACAATGAATGAATGAGAGCTGAGAAAACTTGGTAAAGGTATTACAATATCTGGTAGAACATCATGCTGTGATGGTGTATTTTCCAACAAATGTAGGATGCATGAAGATCCAATAATTAGCCAAAGGTTTGGGAACATCTGACCATCCCCTAAACTTACATGTAGTCTTTGTATGGTGAAGCTTTTCATTTCTCTTCACTGAAACTCAAACCCTGTTCCAGCATGATGATGCATGATGCACAAAGCAGCTCCATGAAGACATGGTGTGGAGGTGAAGGTTGGAGTGAAAAACTGGAGTGTCCTACACAGAGCCCTGACTCTGACTCAACAACTGGAACTGGAACATGATCTGGAGTCTCCTTTACGCCCCAACATCAGAGTCTGAACTCACTAACGCTCTTGTAGCTGAATGATCACTAATCCTCACAACCACAATCCAACATCTAGTGGAGAACCTTCAGAGAAGAGCGGAGATTATTATAGCAGCAAATGAAAAGGGACAGAGTGTGATGGTCAGGTGTCCTCAAAGCTTGTGTAACTTTTAACTGCACTGAAACTGGTATATTAAATACATTGACCAGACATAACATTATGACCACCTGCATTGTGTTGGTCCCTTTGTTGCTGCCAAGGCAGCCCTGACCTGTCATGCACTGTGTATTCGGACACCTTTTGGTCAGAACCAGCATTAACTTCTTCAGCAATTTGAGCAACAGTAGCTCATCTGATGGATGGATGGATAGAATCACACGGGCCAGCCTTCGCACCCCAAGTGCATCAATGAGCCTTGGTCACCCATGAGCCTGTCACCGGTTCACCACTGTTCCTTCCTTGGACCACTTTTGATAGATACTGACCACTGCAGACCGGGAACACCCCACAAGAGCTGCAGTTTTGGAGATGTTCTGATCCAGTGGTCTAGCCAACACAATTTGTCCCTTGTCAAACTCGCTCAAACCCTTACGCTTGCCCATTTTTCCTGCTTCTAACACATCAACTTTGAGGACAAAATGTTCAATTGCTGCCTAATATATCCCACCCACTAACAGGTGCTATGATGAGGAGATAATTAGTGTTATTCTCTTCACCTCTCATAATGTTATGCCTGATCAGTGCATGTTGTATCATAAACCTCCAGAAGTCTGTCACCTAAGTAAAAAACACTCTTTATTCAAACTCACCCCTAAAGGAAGTACAGGAAAGCGAGTTGTAGAGGATCGTCTAACACACCACTGGGAAAGCAATTCATTTACTCAGCTTGGGTTCTGCAGGAGCTTCACAATCTGATTCAGGTTCTGAACAGCAGCAGGGAAAGTTAGTGTAGTGGCCTTTAAACCTCTCTCTCTGTCTCTCCTGGAATTCTTAATGAAGGTCAATCTCATTAACTCACAGCCACGCTGAGATCCTTCACTACTGCCGGTCCAGCAGAGGGGGACAAAGCTGGACCACGAGGTGGAGTTAAACCCTGAGTACTGGTAGTACTGGAAATCGTCTAGAACGTTTTTTAATCAAATGAGTGATATTCTGGCTGTGAGTCTGTGATATAAAATGTTTCAGGACTTTTAGTGTGTTTTTCTCTCTGTTGGATAACCTTCCACAGAGTTTTACTGTTCAAATTTGAGCTGCTTTTTAGATAAACAAGCACTTGGAGCATCTCAGAGAGCAGAACTGGGTCAACATTTGCTTTGAAGATACAAACATTTGAGTGGAAAATTTGTTTTCTTGGAACTTTTCTATGAATATATCACCCCTAGGAGGCTAAAAACAGAAACACTTCTGAAACACTACAAATTCTTTTACAAAGTCCTGAGTGTCTTCTTTGATATGAGCTTCATATTAACATCCACTGTGGAAGAGGCATTGGTGGCTCAGTGGTAGGTTTCTCGCCTATCATGGCCCGGGTTCGATTCCCAGCCAATGCCTCAACCCCAGCCACTGGATGCAGTGCCGGTCCCAAGCCCGGAAAAATGGGAGGGTTGCGGCAGGAAGGGCATCCGGCGTAAAACCTGTGCCAAGTTGTTGTGCGGACCAGTCGGTCCGCTGTGGCGTCCCCGAACAGGGAGCAGCCGAAAGCAACTTCTATTAACATCCACTGTGGAGTGAGACATGACAAAGACATTCAATCATCAACATGGACACAACAAAAACAGGAGGAATTTTTTGGCCTCTGGGAATAAGAGTTAAGTTGCATGAGTAAGTTCGTAGCTCTGGATTTTTTTTTTTTTTTAAAGGAATTTTTAATCATCTGTAGGATGATTAAAAATGCTAACAGAGGAGTAGAGAGAAAGGCAGGGATTAAGAGAAGATGAGTGAAGAGAACAGCTGGTTTGACCGAAGCTTCACACCAACCGAATGGCTGTTGAATGAAAACCCGGAAGGTTTCCTCCCTCCACGTGTTTACTCACACAGCACAGAGACACGAAACACGACGCAGCTGATGCAAAATAAAAAAAAGTATCATCATCACACATCCTCCTTTTTACTTTAAAGATATTTTAATATACAACATCATATTCACACTGTAGAATATTTACAAAATAAACAAGTGGCACAAGTTAACGACTTTCTTTCGCAGGGGAACTTAGGGGGAAGAAAAGAAAAAGATAAATAGAAATGTCAACATCTTTAGAAATGTTAAATCGTGTATTTAGTAGCTTCTATGACCGTCTCTGTTAAAAAGTGCTGCCCTTTTCAGCAAGGCATGAGAGATTTATTTATATATATTTTTTTACATATTTATTTATTTATGGAAAAAAAAAAAAATCTACACCAAAACCTGAATCATTTGCTGGGTTGGTTTCTAACCGGACATTCAGCGACAGCGTAGCGATTGGTCCTGAAACCGAGTGTATGAGAATAAACACAAACACGCTGAACTAATCCAAAGCAGAGACAGTGGAAGTTCACAGCACTTGGAGATTCGGCATCCTGATCCGACCGAGTGAAATAGAGGTGTTCAGGGGACTGGGTTTTAAATCCCGATTCTATTTGCGGAAGGTTTCACTAATCCCGAGCGCTCCCACAAAACACTTCATCAATCACTCCTGCTCCCACAGAGGGTCTGAACCACAAGCGCAGCAAGTTTCATCAATCCCGCCCAATCCCACAGCCATTTTTTAATCAATCCCACCCACTCCGATCAATCCCGCCCACTCCCACTTTCATCAATCCCGCTTGCTAATTCAGAAAATTTAAATCCCACCCACTCCCACCGCCAGTTTTATCAATCCCACCCACTGCCAGTCTGATCAATTCCGCCCACTCCCACTTTAATCAATCCCGCACAAAGTTTTAGGCGATCCTGCTTCCTCCTACAGAAAGACTAGAAGATTAATCCTGCTCAATGTTGCCTCATGTTTCACTAATCCCACACGGCATGACGGAATTTCTAATGACCCTAGCTATTTTTTTTACCAAAATAAACTAGTCATGAGCAATCACCTACATGAACAATCCAGCATGTCGTGTACATAAACGTAGCCTTTCTGTGTCTGCACACTTATTGTTGGGTCTCTCGGGATCCCAGTCCAGCTGCACACCTCTAGTATGACCTGACCGATGGGACGTGGGCTTGTTGAACAGGTAAAGCGCAAAAAATAGGGACGTTTCCTGTACAAAGCGTTTCAGTCTGAAAGAGGAAGTCTCAGGAACCCGAGGAAACAAGAGACTAATTCAGCTGAATGTCTAAAGCTGGACTCAGTAAGACCTGAACACACCAAGACAGGGCTATATGTGTGTGCACACACACACACACACACACACACATACAGATTCCAGGAAGCTACACGTAGCAAAGAAATGCAGTGTTAACAAAGCAGGGTCTGCTCACATACACACACACACACAATCCAGCGATGTATGGAGTCAGATGCTGTGTTGCATGAGGACCAGCGCGTCCACTGAGTCACGATCTCCGCTCGCTGCTTCAGACAGGAAGTGAACAAACCAGCCACAGATCCAACTCTCAGAAACAAGCGTGCACACAAATACAGCGTCTCTTTCATCCTGTTTGTGTGCGTTCATATCACACGCATTTCCTGTATTGTATTTTTGTTAGTTTGACCTTTAACATACTTGTATGCAGTGAGACATTTTTTATCTAAATTAAAAAAAAAAGAAGCCACGAGTCCACTGAACTTTTCAGGGAGCAGAAACTCTATCAGGTTAAAAGCTTCATTTCGAGGACATTTCTGAGAACTCCTCACAAGCAGCTGTGATCGTTCATTTAAAGCACAGTTAGAGGCAGACCTCAGATATGAGAAACAGACGTTAGAGATCTCTCAGTCAGCGAGGTCGACAGAAGCTGACTGATAACGAACAACTTTCTTTTGGACCTAAGGAGGCCTGTCCTTACGGCTCTGAGATCAGGAATCACGGCTAGCTGTGCTGCTTAGGCAATTTGAAGAGGCACAAATGGAAACAGCCAGGCATGCCCATGTCCACACACACACACACACTCACACACACACACACACACTCTCCAGACCGACAGTAGTCTTTACACTCTTGTTAAGACAGCTTTATGTGTTAAGCTTTTAAAACTCACGAGCGATGAGCTCTAAACGAGACATGCCCCCTGTCTGACACCATCGGAGTCGTGAACAGCGAGCGCAGTCGCTTAGGATTACAGAAGAGGAGGAAAATAACAAGCTGAAGATTTGTACATGAAACAAAAGCGCTCTAGGTTTCCTGGCAACTGTATGGATTTTAATAAAATGGAGGATGCTAATAAATAAAAAGCACTCGTTACCGATGCTGACGGAAAGATAAGCTGCTGGCTGTCCTCATCTGGAGTAATGAAGTAATGGGGTGGGAAAGTGAAACTAAAACATCCTTATTAAAACTCCAAAACGCATAGCGTGGACGATTTGTTGTCTATCAGCAAGATGAACACAATTTCATACAAGCAACACACTCATGGGCCTGCCCTTGTGTACTTACATATATGGCACCACAGCAATCTCAAAACTTTCCATATGAACCCTGAACACTTAAATTCTCTAAGAGTACCAGCGTTTGTTTATTTTTTTTCTACCATTTTCGCAAAGCTTGGCGAATTGTTCAGTTGCCAGTGTAAAGTGCAATAGTGCTTGGTTTTAAATGTCCTGTGTAAGCTTCTAGCTTAAGAATGCTTCTCTTCCGACGCATCCCCCTCTGGGTCTTCACAGAGCTTTGAAGAAGCGTGCTTTACCCAAATGATCTCAAACTCTCAACTTCACCTCAAGCATCATGACAATTAACCTCTCACGTTCTGCAAGGCATTAAAGCACCATGATTTCTTTTCCTGTCACATGGTGCTGACTGACTGCTTGGAGATAAATATGAGACCATTGTGTGATAAAACAGCGTTTTTGTTCAGTACACTTCTTCAAGGCCCTGCAGTGGTGCTGGCTCTGGGGATCGACAGGTGAAACCTGATGACGTGATGGTGAAAGCTGGCGTCCCTGTTAGTCAGACTTGTAGAGCGTGGACCTGACCAGGTTCTCCTCGTACACCTTCAGGATGGCCTCACACACAAACTTGAACTGGCTCTGAGGAGAAAGTACAGAGTATCGTACACGTGAGCAAACCGGAGACCTCGACTGCTTGAAGCTGCAGGCATTAAGAAGGCACATGAATCTGCAAGTAATAGGGTATATTTAAGCATTCGTCTGTAAGTGTGTGTGCTGGTGCGCTTTCTGAAATATCAGCTCTTTTCTTTTTCCCATGTCTAATTAGTAGCCTCCCCTGCTTCCAGCCTCTGGGCAAGCTGCCTTCATTAAGGCATTGCATAGGATAACTAAATTATCCCCACTGCTGCTGCTGCCCCATTAACATACTGCACCATATGCTCTAAGAGAAGTGACTGAGTGAGCTATTTTGTGTAGAATTTATCTTGCATAAAAAATCTGACTCACTCCAGGCTCTCCATAAGCAATAGATAGGGTGTGTGAATGTGCAGAAAGACGACTCACAGGGGTCTGGATCATCATGGCCCGCTGGTCCCTCATGGTTCTCACGATGTCCAACGGATACACAGGCTGACTGCACTCCATTAGACACATCGCTGTCTCCATGGTGATGAGCACTCCTGTCCGGCCAATCCCAGCGCTGGCCAGAGAGACAGGAGGGAGGGGAGAAGAGAAAGAGAAAGAGAGAGAGAGAGACACAAAGAGATAAAAATGTTAAAATGGTGGAAATCTGCCAAGAAGTCTTTGCAAGGACAATAGTAACCGTGCAGCACAGAGCCAGAGCTGCCTGACAGATGACCTTCCACATTCCCACTCTTAATTATTCCGAATACTCGCTTCCTTTACCTGCAGTGGACAACAACCGGCTCGTCTTTTCTCGCTCTTTTACTCCGCACCAGGGCAACAAAGTCCAGGAAGTCGGTGGAGTCGTCTGGCACACCGTGGTCCGGCCAGGCCAGGTACTGGATCTGAGTCAGCTCCCTGCTTTCTTCCGTCTGAAGCAGTAATAATCAATAACACACATGTTTCAAAGAGCTAAGAGTTCATGGGAAACAAACTGAATTTTACCAATAAAATCAAACCATAGAACATTTGCATACTTAAGTGTGGTTTTTTTTGTTGTTGTTTTTTTTACCTCTGTGTTAGTCAGGGTCATGTCTCGAACCAAGAAGGCAGAGTTTCCCTCCTCAGTATGACAGGAAACCTGGAAGCCACCGTAGGTAGCACTACCTGAGGGATTAGGCCAGTACTGATGACACTTCACCTGTAGGAACAGAGCAGGGATTAGTCCAGGACCAGGACAGTGGCTGGATATATGGATACAAACATGTCACTTCCTACCTTCTTTATCTTAGCTCTCACTTATCAATCACTGCATATAATATTAGACTCACACCACTGGCATTTATATTCACTTTACAGGAAGCTGGTGTATTTCATCTACAGGAATGAGCTGAAAGATTTACTGAAAATAACTCCGACCTGTATAATATGGCTGCTTGTTAGGGAGCCAAGGACTGAAACCACACATGCGGTCTATTATAATTTTAGATTTTTCTTCTTTTTGTTATTATTATACTTAGTTATGGGATTATATAGACCCTTTTTCTGTTAGTAAACATTGTGACTTTTTCTGGGGGCGGAGCTTAGGTGGAGGCAGAAAGATTTCCCTGACCGCTTTACAAGCGGTAGTTATCAAGTTTTGTTAGTTTGTTTTTAAACAATGACTGGTCAAAATCCGAATTTATCTGACTAAATGTTAGGTCACTCACTGTCCAGGACCGCACGTTATTTGAAAAAAATAACTTTAACGGACGGAACCAGATTGGCCGACCCGTACATGCTCACGCGATGGCTGGATGCCATGCAACCGCAATACTAATTAAGGTAGCGTTGAACGTCAGGATGGGGAGAACCGAGCTTTTTTGATGATTGTTTCTATCCAGTCGGCTCGTTTCATTGCGTTTAACCACAGCTGTCTTTGTTTGTTTTTTGTCTGGCGATAAAACCTCAAATTGGAGCCTGTACCTCATCGATTCTGGCACCCAATAACACAACAAGATGACATTTGCGTTCCTTGTGTAGCCGACTCTGTACTGGTTTGTACTGACCGCCTCCAGTTTGGCACTGTGACGTAATCGTGACGTCGGCACAAAAAGGGTCTATAACAGCACATAGTGGACTGTTTTAACAAAATGTACATATCAGCAGTGAGATCACCCTCAGAGCTTTAGCACGCAGCACAGTGACTTATTCAAAGCAATATTTATACGTGAGTAATGATCCATGTTCTGCAGGAGTCCAAAAAGCTTCTCTAGGGGGGGCTACAGCTCACAAACTAATAAAACTGCTTCTTCTTTTTTCAAAAAAATTTAACATGGTTCACCCAATAACGCGTAAACAAATGTGATGGTTAAATTGCCGGACAGGAAGTGAATGCCCTCTCTCAGCAGCGGTTTGACATATTGCCATCAAATTTTGGATATCTCCATGGAAACAAGCTCTGGTGGTCTTCCTATCAAATGGGAGCAGACAGAGCTTGGGTCCTTAATTGCAGGCATATTTGTGTTTGTTGATGTGAATGTTACATTTAGAAGTAATCACCTCATCAGGCTTTACACGAATTAATGAATATAATTAGTGGAAATGAATGAATAACAATGAGCCAGAGGTGTAAGAACTGCTGTCACACACCCAGAGCATGTAGATGATTAATGAGTTGTTTTAGTGACTCTGTATTTTGGCTGTTGTAATGAATCATTCTGATGCGTTCCAAAATCCCACGTTTTGAAGCACACACTCACCCGGCCTCGCTCCACCTGTGTGGTGAGCATGACCACCATGGAGGATCCCTGCTCCCAGGTCATTTGCCAGAAGTCAGTGCATGTATTGGGTAAGGGCCCCTGGCAGGCGATATATCGGTTGATGATACTGGAAGCGGGAATTTCCATCTGAAAGGTTTCCCAATCATAGAGATACTCAATAAACTCTATAGCATTAAAGAAGCAATGGAAAAATTCATTAAAAAAAACAACAACAACTCACATTGATGTAATTTGCGTTGATGTAGTCATCTGTGCCTTTCAATATGACGCGTGTGGCATCGTCTGAGAAACATATTAACAGCATGTGGTAAATATTAGAGTCTCAGCCGTGAGAGGGACGGTCAGGATATGAGGATACTCACAAGGTGAGATGTCTCTGTAGCGGTTTTTGGAGATGTTCTGAGGTAACTTGGCACATGACATGGTCATTCCAGGCCTTTTACGGTAGAGTTGCTACAAAAAATAAAGAAAGAAAGAAAGAAAGAAATCAGTGACAATACTTTAATCATTACATAACCAGGCATAGTGGTGGGATAGAAACACTTCAAGCGTTCTGGGATCATTTAATTTTGTATGAGAGAGGAGTCATTTAACATTTGGAGCTTTATATTTAACAAACTCTGTTAGATCAATCTCAGGAGAAAATGACAGACAACATGTAACAGAAATAATGCCTAAGGATCTTCACGGCTCTTTTAATCATATATATATATATATATATAAAACACAAACCCGATTCCAAAAAAGTTGGGACACTGTACATAATAATAAATAATTTACAAATCTCAAACTTATATTTTATTCACAATAGAATATAGATAACATATCAAATGTTGAAAGTGAGACATTTTGAATTGTCATGCCAAATATTGGCTCATTTTGGATTTCATGAGAGCTACACATTCCAAAAAAGTTGGGACAGGTAGCAATAAGAGGCCGGAAAAGTTAAATGTACATATAAGGAACAGCTGGAGGACCAATTTTCAACTTATTAGGTCAATTGGCAACATGATTGGATATGAAAAGAGCCTCTCAGAGTGGCAGTGTCTCTCAGAAGTCAAGATGGGCAGAGGATCACCAATTCCCCCAATGCTGCGGCGAAAAATAGTGGAGCAATATCAGAAAGGAGTTTCTTAGAGAAAAATTGCAAAGAGTTTGAAGTTATCATCATCTACAGTGCATAATATCATCCAAAGATTCAGAGAATCTGGAACTCTGTGCGTAAGGGTCAAGGCCGGAAAACCATACTGGATGCCCGTGATCTTCGGGCCCTTAGACGGCACTGCATCACATACAGGAATGCTACTGTAATGGAAAAACACAACATGGGCTCAGGAATACTTCCAGAAAACATTGTCGGTGAACACAATCCACCGTGACCCTTCGCCGGCTAAAACTCTATAGGTCAAAAAAGAAGCCATATCTAAACATGATCCAGAAGCGCAGGCGTTTTCTCTGGGCCAAGGCTCATTTAAAATGGACTGTGGCAAAGTAGGAAAACTGTTCTGTGGTCAGACGAATCAAAATTTGAAGTTCTTTTTGGAAAACTGGGACGCCATGTCATCCGGACTAAAGAGGACAAGGACAACCCAAGTTGTTATCAGTGCTCAGTTCAGAAGCCTGCATTCTCTGATGGTATGGGGTTGCATGAGTGCTTGTGGCATGGGCAGCTTACACATCTGGAAAGGCACCATCAATGCTGAAAGGTATATCCAAGTTCTAGAACAACATATGCTCCCATCCAGACGTCGTCTCTTTCAAGGAAGACCTTGCATTTTCCAACATGACAATGCCAGACCACATACTGCATCAATTACAACATCATGGCTGCGTAGAAGAAGGATCCGAGTACTGAAATGGCCAGCCTGCAGTCCAGATCTTTCACCCATAGAAAACATTTGGCGCATCATAAAGAGGAAGATGCGACAAAGAAGACCTAAGACAGTTGAGCAACTAGAAGCCTGTATTAGACAAGAATGGGACAACATTCCTATTCCTAAACTTGAGCAACTTGTCTCCTCAGTCCCCAGACGTTTGCAGACTGTTATAAAAAGAAGAGGGGATGCCACACAGTGGTAAACATGGCCTTGTCCCAACTTTTTTGAGATGTGTTGATGCCATGAAATTTAAAAGCAACTTATTTTTCCATTAAAATGATCCATTTTCTCAGTTTAAACATTTGATATGCCATCTATGTTGTATTCTGAATAAAATATTGAAATTTGAGACTTCCACATCATTGCATTCTGTTTTTATTCACAGTTTGTACAGTGTCCCAACTTTTTTGGAATCGGGTTTGTGTATATATATATATATATATATATATATATATATATATATATATATATATATATATATATATATATAAGGCATGTCTTTCAGGGATATCTTGTTCACCATGACAGCACAAGCATCTTTCAAGCAGGAAAATTGAGTCGAAAAGCAACAGTTAAAATACTGCTCATGTGAGAAAGGTAAAAAAAACTACACTGACCTATCAGTTCCTCAAGAGCTCTTAGCTGCTGTTGTAGAAAGGATTTCTAAAGTTGATAGAGGATTATCAACATTTACATTATTTACTGTCCAGTGTCACCCAAATGAGGATGAGGTTCCCTTCTGAGCCTGGTTCCTCTCAAGGTTTCTTCCTCCTATCACCTCAGGGAGTTTTTCCTCACCACCATCACCTCAGACTTCTCATTAGGGATAAAATGAGTAACTTTAATTCTTTTTTTCTATGTTAAAAGTACATACAAATAAATTGAATTGAAAAAGGGGCGGTGGCTTCCACAGGGTATATTGGAGTCTGCTACTCATTCTAGTCAGGTCAATTAGTTCTCTTTTTTTTTTTTCATCTACTATTAATGATCATTTATAGTAGTGTGACAGTAAAAGACGGAGCTACTGTGTAAAACAAGTGAAGGTTGCCAGGTCTGTATTCTTTAATTGGCTGGAACAAGCTCGCTGTGTGAACACACACAATCAAACAGGAAGTGATATTTGAGTCTGTTTGATTAAAGACAGGAAGTAATAGGAAGTACTTGGAGATACGGTCACATCCTGGGAAACACCTTGTTGCTGTCTTAGTAAGAGTGTGTTTACATAACCTCGTGTGGTTTAAAGCTTAAAGCAACTCTGAAGATCTCTCACTGCGTAACGATATTTACACTCTACAGATCTTTACTGAAACTCTGGCATGTTCCCCTCATTTTATTTATTTCCTGGAAACCCTCTACTTTCCAACGGGTTTGGAATGTTTACACCTACATCTTTACTCCTGTATTTAAAGAGCTGTGTAACTCTCACGATCAGCGGAAGAAGATCTAGTTTAGAGAGAATTTCTACACACAGCAGGGTTCATGATTCATGCCAAATGCATCTATCTCTCAGATTGGAGCTTTACATTGAAACATAATTCGAATTGTACTTCCTGAATCCAAACCAGATCAGAGCTATTCAACTAAAGTTTGATCCACCTACATAAAATTCATCATGTATGGCAACATTTATCCTTTAATGCTTAACTATTAGTGATTCATTCACAAATTAATAATAATTATAATAATAAAAACTTCTCCAGCCAATAAACTTTAAAAAAATACTGTCAAGAATAAGTCTAAAGAAATCAATAAAAGTGAAAAAAAACTTTCCTCGCCGACTCATCGAGCTGCCTTGAGTTAAATAATTTACATAAATTCATTTTGCAACAAACTGAATTAATCTAAACTATTAATCTGCTAAGGTTCATGTTTAAAAGGCACGGTTTTAAACAAGTTGATCGGATCTGCTCAAGAATTTTTGGAGAATTTTTCAACCCCTGATGTAGGTGACCTTTAAACCTCACAGAGCTTCAAACATAAATTTGGAGCTAAAAAAACTAACAAAACAAAACAAAACGCTTTCTTGTTAAGAACAACGCGAGCGAATACATCATCGATGCGTTTGCGTAAAGCTTTCCTCCAGCGTCGGTACCAGACTCACGTCAAACTGAGCGAGCAGAGCTCCACTGCTCAGGCCTTCTTTCAGCTGCTGCATGGAGTCTCTCCAGGCATCCTGATCCAGCTCTGATGGGTCTGAGGGCGATTTGGCTGGGATGTACTGGAAATCAGGCTCCATCTCCAGCTTATCCTCCACCACATCATAGATCGCTAAAAATGTGGGGGGAAAAAAACACTCAGTTTGGACCGAATAAAGGACTTAGATCTAGATTTTATATAGTTCACACTTTTTTCAACAAATTAATCAAGAAGGAACTGCTCAAGAACCGATAAGGTGAAATGGATAAATCATCAATTGATTACAGGATTTCTTTTTTTCTGGCCTCAGAATCACAGTCGGTTTTCTATACAAGGATCATTTACACAGTTTTGACTGAAATAAGGTACTTTGTGGAACTAAAGAGAACCATGTAGTTCTTGTAGAAGTGTAAATGGAAAAGAAAAAAAAAGGTAGATGCAGGAACCGTTAAGAAACGTGAAAACCAACAACACATCCAGAGGGCTAAAGCAACACTTCAACAACAAAAAGCAAATCTGGAAACTTTTTTTTGCCCAAATTTGATATGAATGTAAACCAAGTCAATTCCACAGCCTTTTAAGTCACACACAACTTCACTGCTCGAGTAAGCTTGAGTTCTCTCTCTCTCTTTAATTCAGTTATTCACCAATCCTCTTCTCTGTTCCTCATCCACAGATACATACCCACTCTTGTGCCTTCAAGAACTAAATAAAGCTCCTGAATGCGCACCAGGAACTAATATTGACCCTGGTTTCCCTGGTAGAAATGTGGATCCGGAAAAAATGTACACACTGACCGAGCACTTTATTAGGAACACTATATTAATACCGGGTAGGTCCTTGGTTTTGCTCTAAAACCAGCATATCTTCATAGTATGGAATCCATAAGATGCTGGAAACATTCCTTTGAGATTCTGGTCATACAGTTTGTGAAAATATAGGAAGATCAGCAGTTCATCTGGGACCAGCAACCATTCCACGGTCAAAAATCAACAACCTGAGATGGCATTTTTAATATATGCGTTGCACTGCTGCCATGAGATTGGCTGATTAGATAATTGCAAGAATATGTAGTTGTCCAGGTGTTCCTAATAAAGTGCTCTGAGAGCGTATACACCACAGATATATAAAGAAAAGTGCATGCACACACACACTATAGTGACCATGACAGTAAAAGATGATCAATTTTTAAAAACAATGTTGAAATCTCACCGTTGGGCCTGACCAGCAGGATGAGCTCCCCTGAGTGGCTTTCACAGCTGGACTTGATGGACATAACCACCTGGTCATGCGTGTGCTCAGAAACATCACGGCCGTTTATCATAACAACCTGATCACCCTCGTTCAACCGGGGCACACACAGATCAGCCTGCGAGGAAGAAGAGAACGGATAAGAAATACACTACGTGAACCGGCATTAAGAAGAAGAAGAAAAAAAATGCTTTTCTTAGTGTCCCAATAATAGTGTGTATGATTAATCCTTACTGATGTTCCTGGAGCCACCCGAGACACAATAATCGGCATCTTCTGATCATAGCCCCCCTACAAGCATTCAGTCAAATGATAAGTGTGTGAGATAACCGTGACTCAATCATTCTTGTCCTTCTGGAAAATTGAAGAAAAAAAAAAAATAGAATGAGAAAATCTTACCGTAACATTGAATCCAAATCTGCCATTTTCATCCGGTTTCATCTTGATCAGAACAAGATTATCATGCGGAACAACGCCATTGAGCTGAAGGAAAGAAAAACAACTTGACACACTGAAGAAATACTTTACTGGTTTAAATGACGGCACTTATTATAACACTTCTATAACAGAGCAAAGCAAAAGTTTGGTGTAATAAACAGCGTCAGTGTTTTACTGACCACTGAGACCACGGTCCCGCCCAGTTCATAGGTCAAAGTTCAGATGGATAAATTTGGTGCAAAGTAAAGGTAGCAGAAGAGAGAAGTGAGTCTTTTTCCTTTCGATAAAGTGCACCCAAATGATTTTAATCAGCTTGACCGCTGCTGAGAAAACAAATTGTTTATCAACATAGCACACCATTAAAAACCGTGTCTAAACCACAGATGTGGGAAACGATATTCAAATTTCTGCTAATATCATTGGAATACTAATTTAATTACTCCCCCCCCACCATTTGGTCCTCCCAGTTTGACCTAACTCTCCCTTATCACAAGGCATCAACTATTAAGTGAAGTAGCAGGAGCAGCAGCAGCAGCAACTACAAAACACATGCTTGCTTTGAGACACATGAAACCAGCCGCAGTACTTTTTTAAAATGACTGGCATCCCGGGCAGCGTAACACACTCTGAGGAAAGCGCTGTCCTTCCTCTTCTAAATAGCTGAGCTCACAGATGCTCATAACTAGCTAGTGTCTTTCCAAACGTTAGCGGAGTGACGGTACAGTCCATTACGTGGTCTCTCGACTCTCAGCCACTCCAGGGTTCGAGCCTGTCTCAGCCAGCTCCAGTGCTCTCGATAGAGCAAGACGATTCAAGCGATCGGCTAATTAGCAGGCGTTCCTGGGTATAGTGTGTGTTTGTCTACGTATTTTGTGCTACTTGTTTGTCACATACCGTTGTCTTGTCTGTTGCCATGGGGACATCGTACATCTCGTTGATGCGGTTGTCCAGTTCCTGCTGAGAGTGCGAGAGGATGAGCTGACTCAGGTTCTTCCTGGACTGTTTGGGTGGCAGTGCTGGTGGTGGCCCTTCTACACATTCTGGAGAGCTGAGAGAAAAATTTACAGAGATGGAAATGATTAGTAAAGGTTAGTACAAATCTTTGTGTGAAAACTTTCATCAAACCTCCTCAGCAAGGATCGCTCCATTCATTATACATGAGTGCATCGGTAATGAACTGCTGAACTACACAACAAATTGTTCCAGCTCGGTCAGTGTGTAGTGTGTTTGTGTTGAAAAACTGCTTCCATAAAGCCCAGTGGCACAGGATGGGGTGACAGAAGCACAAGCAATCTTGGCATATGCCTCGGTGCATGCCAGCTGGCATCCAGGATAAGGCCTAGTGCCATTGTCCTCTTGGGAAAGCCTCTTAACCCCAGTGGCTCTGAGAGAACAGCTTTGTACTTTTCTAATGTAAAGTCAGTTGGGAGGAGGAGGAAGAACAAAACATGCATACTGGTATTGTGTACAGAAACCATTAGCTCTGCTCTGTGAGGGGAACAACCCTCAGGCCAGCGGCCAGCAGTGTGAGTATAATAACACACACACACACACACACACACACACACACACACACACATACATATATATATATATATATATACACACACACACGCATGCAATTATTTAATTGTTTTGTTATAAAATGAAATGCAAATCTAATAGTGAAATGTGATTACAGGTATAATGTGTGTCCAGTGAGCTTAGAGCTTTAATGTATTTTAAAATTCTGTATAGTTCTCAGAGCTGTGAGCCTGGACAATTCAATGGAAAAGTAACGCAAAAATTTGAAAAGCCGAATCCTTTCACACATGCACGTACACACACTTCAGTGTTATGTCCAGTATGTAGATGTGTACGGCTGAGTGACCAGGCGGAGCTGCTGATGTGTACCCGCTGTGAGAGCAGGTGGTTATGTCATCCTTTGGAGTAGCAAACGAGAGAAGAGTGAAAGATCAGTCAGCGGTGGTTCTGTTAAACGCTTCAGTTGAGCCGGGCTTCCTGCGTGCTTCTGTCTTTAGGAACTTTCGGGAACAAGCTCTTTGGCTAATTCCAGATTGAACTCAAAGGGTCTGCTGGCTGTCCTCTTATACCGGTACACAAAACCTTCATTAATCTTTATAGTCCTATTGTTCCTACGCAATCAGTACAAAGGAACTCGAAACAACCTAAAGCCCTGAGACGGCCTCCTGCAAGCTGATGGTTTTATCCAGGGAAAAGGTGTAAAATAAACAGATTCTCACTGAAGTCTTTGGCCAGCTTAAGAGCGATGGGCACAAACGGGAGCAGTGAGGAGGGCTAAAAGGGGGATTTATTCCACTGTTCAGTTTGATCAGTGTGCAAAAACAACCACATGCCAAGCAAATATCTGCCCAGGTCATTAGGTTTAAGCACAGTATATAGCAGTGGCACTCGACGGAGCACAAAAGGAGCACGGCCTGTTTTCCGCTCACCAAAGCAATAGACCGTTCGCTCTGAAAACAGTAAACACTTTTTATAGCTCGTCTTGCTGCATTCGCCTCCCATTTGAGACTATTTAATAACAGTGATGGAGTGCGTGAACCGTAATTGCAAGCCGCAGATGCAACAAAACAGAGGCTCTTAGCAATAGTAAAAACAGACGTGGCATAGAATTAAGCCACCATTACAGCCAGAAGCGTGTGACCTTTGGGATTTCCACGTCTTGAAATGGAGACTTCATGTGAAATAAGCTGAAAATGCTTGACATTAGTGCTAAAGCGCTGTCGTTTCTGACCTCCATTTGTAAACATTTCAAGCGTCTGGAAAAAAAGGTTGTAGTGTTTCTCTCCTTCACCGGGTTCTGTATTAGACCGCATTGTTGTGGGTTTTGGATTATTCACACTGAATGGATGTGTTCTACACCGAAACGAACAGATCCTTCAGAATCCAGCAGCGGCAGATTGTCTGTGAAGGATGTCTTCGTGTGTAAAGTTAATTTGCTTTCCGTCAGCTCGTCAGGGTTGTTCCTCGTGATAATCCTCTTCGGATCGACGAATAAGCCGAGTATTTGTGTCATTTTAGAAAAAAAAAATCTGGTTAACACTAGGGGTGTGTCGTGTCAAAAAGTCGTGCGAGCCGGAGGATTTTAATTTCATGCACCCAGCTATGAAGTTTGAGGTAGGAACAAGCGGTCAGATATGAAGATGGTCAGGGTTACCAGGGTTTAAAGTAGGCTACTAGTATTTTGGGGGGGATTTTGAGAAATAGAGCTAAATTTCGTAGAGAATATCGCAGGCAGGTACAAACAAAACTAAGAAATGTATGAGGGGCTTTATGAAAACAGTCCAGAGGACATTTCTAGTTGAGAAGAATTCTGGAATTAATGGGATATACAGTAGCTTAAGCAGAGGAACTGTCAGAGCCAGAATTCAAAGACCAGGATGACTGTGATGGCATTTCTTACCCTGGGTGATTTTCCAGTGTTTCCAGGGCTCATAAATAAATAAATAAATAAACATTCCCAAAACAAATAAATAAATAAATATCCCCCAAATACAATTTTTGTATAAAAACGTATTAAAATAAAAATGTAAGTCGCTCTGGATAAAGGCGTCTGCCAGATGCCAGAAATGTAAATGTAATATATACTAAACTCTAACTGAGCAGCTGTGATACAGTTAGCAAATCTAAACAAATCTACTGTTTTGTCAGGTTTAGAGTCAGCACTGTGTGGTATTGTGTTTCTTAAAGGTGAGGACACTCACGGCGAGGAGTCCAGGCTGATGCTGTTGGCTTGTGTGGATGAGGCTGATTTGTGGTTGGTGAAAGCAGGCAGGCTGGGCGAAGCGTGAATCACATGCTCCACTAAATGTCCCATGGAAGATGGCCGCTGCCGGGGCCCCTCTTGCACAAACAGACAATTCCTACTGTGGGGATACAAAACATGCCGGTTTTTAACCTTCTTTAATTCACTGATGTAACAGTAGCAGACCGCCAACAGGCTTTAGGTCCAAGATCTACACAAATGCTACAGAGTTATGGCAGAATATATCTGCAACTGTATCATAAGAATATTTTTTGTTCCTTTCTCCCCTGAACGATTCAAATCTCAGACACCGGCTCAGCTGAACGTTCCCTAACAAAATCTGAGCAGAATGTTGAGGTTTCTAGAGCTCAGGTATACTCACTGGTTGGGGGTGCCAGGAGGAGAGCGGGTGGGTAAGCTCCGGGTCTCCAGCCTCTCCTCAGACACAGAGTTCCTGCTCACTGCCTCCCAGTCGGTCACACCCATCAACTTCCTAGCCAGAGGCTTGCTTGGAGATCTGAGTGAACAGGAAACGTGTGTAATTATGCAGAGAATACAATAATTGTGCCAATACAGAGGTAACGGTCAGCTGAAGAGCACTGAGTGACAGAGTGTGTGGCAGAAGGTAAACACCACAATACCTTTGTAGTGGATCTGGTTGTATATAAAAACCTTTGTTTGTAAAGTTAATACGTTAGATGTTTCGACGATACAAATGTAATGTTTTAAACAGAGAGCCTGGTGACATTATAACCTTCATTTCTACAGAACACTAATCCCAGGAAATGTATTTGAGGACACATTACAAGTACAATACAAGCTTAGCTATAAAAGAACACACTGAATTGTCCACTACTAGCTTGAAATATACACTATATTGGCAAAGGTTTTGGGACGCCTGCCTTTACATGCACTTGAATGTAATATGGAGTTGGCCCACCCTTTGCAGCTATAACAGCTTCAATTCTTCTGGGAAGGCTTTCCACAAGGTTTAGGAGTGTGTTTTGGGGAATCTTTGCCCGTTCCTCTGGAAGCGCATTTGTGAGGTCAGACACTGATGTTGGACAAGAAGGCCTGGCTCGCAGTCTCCCACTCTAATTCATCCCAAAGGTGTTCTATCGGGTTGAGGTCAGGACTCTGCAGGTCAGTCAAGTGCCTCCACACCAAACTCGCTCATCGATGTCTTTATGGACCTTGCTTTGTGCACTGGTGTGCAGTCATGTTGGAACAGGAAGGGGCCATCTTAAGAGTTCCTAAATTAGGAAAGGGGCCAAGCCCAACCCCGGAATTCAATGATTTGGAGGGGTGTCCCAAAACTTTTGGCAATATAGTGTGTGTGTGTATATAGATATATATAACGCTAGAGAGAGAGAGAGAGAGAGAGAGAGAAAGCAAGTGCTTGAATATGTGCATCTGCAATCCAAAAAGTTTAAAAATTACCCATGTTTATGTGTACTAGTTAGACTTTTGTGCCCTTTTGGAAAAACCGAATGAGGCAACAATATTTACTGTTCTGTCGGTGAGTTAAGGTCAAATGATTGCGTTCGTTTTATCACTGTTGACCGTTTACTACTAAACATGTATTTACTCTTACTGAAAAAGGTCTGACTCAATGTGAAAGACTAATCTTAAAAATATGCTTATTATATTTATCCTCAGAAAGTACCTGGCGAACACCCTGTCCTTGATTCCCTTCTCCTTCCCGTACTGCACGGATTGTGCTTCTGTCCTTCCGCTGTGAAGAAAGATATCTGTTTAATACCGTATTCAAAAACTCACAGGAGAAAGCCTTTTTCTTTACTGAGATGAGACTTTAGCACTGTGAAAGGTCTTTAGACTTTAGTGATCGCCATCATTTAATTCCTGGTGGATCTGGAAAGCACGTCAAAGTACATGATTTTAAGGCTGCTTCATTTCATACGAAGCGTTCTCCTGACCAAATAAAGGCGTGCTTGAAAGTTGAAAGCATCATCAATATTTTAAGTGTTTATCCTAAGAATCAAGGCGAGCAGTGGCTACAGCTGGGGAAGGTCAAGTTTACTGCATACAGTACAAACAAGAAAATATAATAATAATATAATAATTCCCCTGGTATTTCACACAGAGCTGACTCTACATCATACAGAGAAATGCAAATAATAGAAGTAGAACGTTTGACAGGCGCCAAGAATTCATCTGCACTCCTTCAGATTTCTCTTACGAGTAGCGGAATTTTGATCCCAAGCTGAAGTAATGCGAGAAGAAGTTCTTCTGAGGAGGTACGGGCTGGTCCAGCCGAAAGAAGGTGTGATGCTCCACGCAGGTCTTCCACAGGTTCTTGCAGGATCTGTAGTTCACCATGTTGAAGCCGAGTAACGTCTCTCGAGTCTCGGTCTGAAAGGAGGAGCAGATAGAGAAGAGGATGAGGAGATGAAGGAGGAAGGTAGTAGATATAATGTCTAAATGAACATATAGAATCTGTATCAGTATCAGATTTCAACCGGAAGTGGGTGTGGCTTCCTAGGATAGAAAAAAAAAATCTACAGCTCCTCCATCTACAGGTCCATCATCTACAGCTCCTTCATCTACAGCACCTCCATCTACAGCACCTCCATCTACAGCTCCTCCATCTACAGCTGGAGCATCTACAGCTCCATCATCTACAGCTCCATCATCTACAGCCCCTCCATCTACAGCCCCATCATCTACAGCCCCTCCATCTACAGCTCCATCATCTACAGCCCCTCCATCTACAGCTCCATCATCTACAGCCCCTCCATCTACAGCTCCATCATCTACAGCCCCTCCATCTACAGCTCCATCATCTACAGCCCCTCCATCTACAGCTCCATCATCTACAGCTCCATCATCTACAGCTCCATCATCTACAGCCCCTCCATCTACAGCTCCATCATCTACAGCTCCATCATCTACAGCTCCATCATCTACAGCTCCTCCGTCTACAGCTCCTCCGTCTACAGCTCCTTCATCTAGAGCCCCTCCATCTACAGCCCCTCCATCTACAGCCCCTCCATCTACAGCTCCTCCATCTACAGCGCCAAAAAAATTTGGACCTACTCAGCCACACCGAGCCATCTGGCGATGAATTATGGATCATGACACCACTGAGTCATGCTTTTAAAAGAAGCGAGAGAAGGAAAGTGTGTGCATTATTCACACTGCTTGGGGTCGTTCATGGTCTGTATGCGTGACGTCCTGAAGGTGGAGGTGATGGCACGTGGGGATCTGGAGAAGTGCACATGTAAAGTGCATTATCTTGTCTTCATAATTAATAGGCTATAAACAAGCAGCTGTTTACCTCTCTCTCTCTGTCTCTGTGTGTGTGTGCGTCTCTCTCTCTCTATGTGTGTGTGTTTCTCTTGCTTTGTTCCTCTCTGTCTCTTACTCTATGTCTCTCTTTCTGTGTGTGTCTCTCTTTGTGTATGTGTCATTCTCTCGCTCTCTCTTACTCTCTTTGTGTCTCTGTCTCTCTCTGTCTCTTACTCTCTTTGTCTCTCTTTGTGTGTGTGTGTGTCATTCGCTCTCTCTCTCTCTCTCTCTCTCTCTCTGTGTCTCTCTGTGTCTCTCTCTTACTCTCTGTGTCTCTCTCTGGCTCTCTTTGTGTATCTCTCCCTATCTGTCTCTCTCTTTCTCTCACAATCTCTCTTTGTGTCTCTCTCTTTCTCTCTCGCCCTCTTTGTCCCTCTCTGTGTGTGTCTGTCTCTCTCTGTGTGTCTTTGTTTCTCTCTCTCTCATATCAGCGCTGCTGATGGCAGGATATCAATTATGTTCAGCGGAAGCGGAGCTCGGCGGTGCTACGGGGGTCGATATGCCGCTTGGTGCGACACTGATGCAAGCACTTAATTAAAGATGATTAGTGCCAATGATGAAAGATAATGAAACACACAGATCTACTGCATGATAAAAATGTTCCTCTCCGTCCGAGGTCAGTGTTTTCTATACGAGATCCGAGACGACTGGAACGAACAGACGCTCAGGTCAAGAGCCATGAAGCCACAATGCTGCTTTGAGGAATGATGGCGGTCAGTTCTGTAAACTCTATCCTAAATATAATGACTGGAGTGAGAGTTAGAACTTACCGCTTCCTTTCTCAGCTGGATGAAAAACTGCTTGCATTTAAATGAGATTTTTACAATTTTCAGCCTGGAAATGGGGGGAAAAAAGAAAAAAAAACATTAAAACAAACACACACACACAGAGTCACAAACACCAGAAAAGCAACAGCAGCAATCACATGACCAAAGTTGCTCAAAATTTCCTGATGCCTCCTGACCCACTTACCCCCAGCCCACCCCCACCCACACACCCTCCCCTTCTGAAAGGACTCCTATTAAAGCCTGAGTCACAGCCAGGCTAAATATACACCGCATTATGAGGACACACACACTCACGCTCTAAAGCAGAAACGCACACGCATTTACAAACTATCACAAACACACTCCTTACATACATACACCACACACACACACACACACACACACACACACACACAGAGTCTCTGCTTTAGAGCTTGTGTGTGTGTGTGTGTGTATGTATGGTGTATGTGTGTAAGGAGTGTGAGTGTGTGTAGTTTGTAAATGCATGTGTGTGAGTCTCTGCTTCAGAACATGCGTGTATATATGTAAGGAGTGTGTGTGTGTGTGTGTGTGTGTAGTTTGAAAGGAGAATTAGTAGTCATCTGGTGAGGATTTAAGAGTCACTCTTAGCAATTTCGCCCAAACTCTGCAGCTTGACACAGCCAGCGAGGGGCCGGAGATTTGTGAGTGCTGAAAAGCTGCACAGCTCAATAAATAAATAAATAAATAAATAAATAAATAAATAAATAAAGTGCTGCCTGATGAAATGGGGAAAAGCTCCTCGGACAGCAGACAGTTAAACACTTGTGCAGCGGAAAGGTTTATAATCTCCGGACGGTTGTTTGCACTGCTGTGTTCTGAATAGTAAATATTGAAACAGGAGTGCCTCGAGGCCCGGCACCAATATGCTCCTTCTGTGCAAAATGGACAAACAGCCTGAGAGACATTTACTAACACACAACACACGCAGCCGGCAGAGAGAGAAAAATAAAAAATAAAAAAAGCCTTCATGCTTTAAACTACAAGTCTGAAGAGTTCACCACCGAGATGGAGGAAGCACTTACCACGGAAAGTAGTTGATTCGTACCCTGCTCTTGTAAACGCCTATCCCGGATGACATGACCCCGATGAAAATGTCAGTGTTGCTTTGATCCTGCAGAGAGAAACATGATCACTGATCCCCGTGCATGCATACACACATCAGACAGGACCTCACAATACACACAACCACACGGTCCTGACTTTCTGCTTCAGGAGAACGTCTAATCTGCACAGGATTTCTACGCTGATTTACTCCTTCTTTATAATCCTTGATATTGACATGTTTACACAACAGAGCTGTCTGATATATCGTTTCTAATTAGAAGAAGTAGTAACAGACTTTATCTTCATCATACATACACTATATTGCCTAATGTTTTGGGACATCTGCCTTCACATGCACATGAATGTAATATAGAGTTGGCCCGCCCTTTGCAGCTATAACAGCTTCAGCTCTTCTGTGAAGGCTTTCCACAAGGTTTAGGAGTGTGTTTATGGGAATTTTTGACCGTTCCCGCTCATTCATGACCAGTCTCCACTCTAATTCATCCCAAAGGTGTTCTATGAGGTTGAGGTCAGGACTCTGTGCAGACCAGACAAGTTCCTCCACACCAAACTCGCTCATCCATGTCTTTATGGAACTTGCTTTGTGTACTGGTGTGCAGTCATGTTGGAACAGGAAGGGGTCATCCCCAAACTGTTCCCACAAAGTTGGGAGCATGAAATTGTCCAAAATATCTTGGTATGCTGAAGCATTAAGAGTTCGTTTCACTGGAACTAAGGGCCCAAGCCCAGCACCTGAAAAACAACACCTGAATTCAATGATTTGAAGGGGTGTCCCAAAACTTTTGGCAATATAGTGTACATTCTTTCTTCACATATCCCAACTTTGGAAGTTGGGGTCAGAGCGCAGCCATGATACAGCACCCCCTAGAGGAGAGAGGTTTAAAGGCCTTGTTCAGGGGCCCAGCTTGGCGGTGCTGGGGCTTCAAACTTGATCCTTTGATCAACAACTCAGAGCTTTACCCACTGTAAATGAGCTTCTACAAACTTCTTCATGACATCACAGATTCACCATCCCTCCATTTTCTGTAGCATTTATCCTTCACAGGGTTGTAGGGAACTTGGAGTCTATCCCAGGGCACAAGGCGTGGGAGATCCTGGACAGGGTGCTGACCCATCACACACACTAGAGACAGCTGAGACATGCCATCCCACGTTCCTCCCATAGACCAGACTACTGATGGTCGGAGGAAGAAAATGGAGTACTGCTTCAGGGGTTTCCCTCGGAGTACTCCAGTTTCCTCCTCCAGCCACTAATAGAACTCCATACACACTCTATACACAGAGACGGGATTCCAACCCCCAACCCCAGGCAAACCTGTGAGGCAAACGTATCTCCTAGGAAAAGCCACCACACCTCCATGGGTTCCCCAGTTCAATACGATTGAAATTCATTAGACATGTCCTAGATTTTACCATAAAATATGCACTTGGACATGTTCACTGACCACACAGTGTAAATATAACCACACACTGACCGTCTGATTAGTTAGCACACACTGCTCTGGCCAATTTATTTAAACCACTTCGTGATCTGAAGACTAATCTAGCCATGGGGGTCACAGTCCAGTGACTTCTGTGCCGGTCCCAAGCCCGGATAAATAGAGAGGGTTGCGTCAGGAAGGGCATCCGGCGTAAAACATTGCCAAATTTAACCATGCGAATCGTCAGTACGAATTTCATACCGGATCGGTCGAGGCCCGGGTTAACAACGACCGCCATCGGCGCCGTTGACCTACAGGGCGCCGGTGGAAATTGGGCTACTGTTGGTCGAAGAAATAGAGGAGGGAGAAGAGTGCGCAGACAGAGAGAGAAGAGGAAAGGTAAGAGTGTAGGACTGAGAATAGGAACTCTGAATGTTGGTACTATGACAGGGAAAGGTAGAGAGCTGGCTGATATGATGGAGAGAAGGAAGGTGGATATACTGTGTGTACAGGAGACCAGGTGGAAGGGTAGCAAGGCTCGGAGTATAGGAGCAGGATTCAAGCTGTTTTATTATGGTGTGGATAGTAAGAGAAATGGGGTAGGTGTGGTCCTGAAGGAGGAGTTTGTGAGGAATGTTCTGGAGGTGAAGAGAGTGTCAGACAGGGTGATGAGTCTGAAGTTAGAGATTGAAGGGGTGATGTTGAATGTTGTTAGTGGTTATGCCCCACAGGTAGGTTGTGAGTTAGGGGAGAAAGAGAGATTCTGGAGTGAATTAGATGAGGTGATGGAGAGTATTCCCACGGGTGAGAGAGTGGTGATAGGAGCGGATTTTAATGGACATGTTGGCGAGGGGAACACAGGTGATGAGGAGGTGATGGGCAAGTTTGGAGTTAAGGAAAGGAACCTTGAAGGACAGATGGTAGTGGACTTTGCTAAGAGGATGGACATGGGTGTGGTTAACACTTATTTTCAGAAGAGGGAGGAGCATAGAGTGACTTACAAGAGTGGAGGTAGGAGCACACAGGTAGACTACATCCTATGTAGAAGAGGCAATCTGAAAGAGATTAGTGACTGTAAAGTGGTAGTGGGAGAGAGTGTAGCCAGACAGCATAGGATGGTGGTGTGTAGGATGACTTTGATGGTCTGTAAGAAGAAGAGGTCAGAGATAGAGAAGAAAACCAAGTGGTGGAAGCTGAAAAAGGAGGAATGTTGTGAGGAATTTAGACAGAAGTTGAGGCAGGCTCTGGGTGGTCAGGTAGTGCTGCCAGATGACTGGGAATCTACAGCAGATGTGATCAGGGAGACAGGGAGAAAGGTGCTGGGTGTGTCATCTGGAAGGAGGAAAGAAGATAAGGAGACTTGGTGGTGGAATGAGGAAGTTCAGGATAGTATCCAGAGGAAGAGGTTAGCCAAGAAGAAGTGGGACATGGACAGGACTGAAGAGAATAGACAGGAATACAAGGAGTTACAGCGCAGAGTGAAGAGGGAGGTGTCTAAGGCCAAGCAGAAGGCATATGACGAGTTGTACACTAGGTTAGACACTAGAGAAGGAGAGAAGGACTTGTACAGGTTAGCTAGGCAGAGGGATCGAGATGGGAAGGATGTGCAGCAAGTTAGAGTTATTAAGGATAGAGATGGAAGGGTGCTCACAAGTGAGGAGAGTGTACAGAGGAGATGGAAGGAGTACTTTGAGGAGCTGATGAATGAGGAAAATGAGAGGGAAAAAAAAGAGTAGAAGGGGTGAACTCTGTGGAACAGAAAGTAAATAAGATTAGAAAGGATGAAGTCAGGAAGGCTTTGAAGAGGATGAAAAGTGGAAAGGCAGTTGGTCCTGATGACATCCCGGTGGAGGTCTGGAAGTGTCTAGGAAAGGCAGCAGTGGGATTTTTAACTAGTTTGTTCAACAGGGTTTTAGAGAGTGAGAGGATGCCTGAGGAATGGAGAAGAAGTGTGTTAGTGCCGATCTTTAAGAATAAGGGTGACGTGCAGAGTTGCAGTAACTATAGGGGGATAAAGTTGATGAGCCATACAATGAAGGTATGGGAAAGAGTAGTGGAAGCTAGGTTAAGGAAGGTTGTGGAAATTTGTGAGCAGCAGTATGGCTTCATGCCCAGAAAGAGCACAACAGATGCAATTTTTGCTCTGAGAATTATGATGGAGAAGTATAGGGATGGTCAGAGGGAATTGCACTGTGTGTTTGTAGACTTGGAGAAAGCGTATGACAGGGTGCCAAGAGAAGAGCTGTGGTACTGTATGAAGAAGTCAGGAGTAGCAGAGAAGTATGTCAGAGTGGTGCAGGACATGTATGAGAGGAGCAGGACAGTGGTGAGGTGTGCTGTAGGTCAGACAGAGGAGTTCAATGTGGAGGTGGGACTGCATCAGGGATCGGCTCTGAGCCCTTTCCTGTTTGCTATAGTGATGGACCAGTTGTCAGAGGAGGTCAGACAGGAGTCTCCTTGGACGATGATGTTTGCAGATGACATTGTGATCTGTAGTGAGAGCAGGGAGCAGGTGGAGGAAAACCTGGAGAGGTGGAGGTTTGCGCTGGAGAGAAGAGGAATGAAGGTCAGTCGTAGTAAGACTGAGTACATGTGTGTGAATGAAAGGGAGGGAAGTGGAACAGTAAGGCTACAGGGTGAAGAGGTGAAGAAGGTACAGGAGTTTAAGTACTTGGGGTCAACAGTCCAGAGTAATGGAGAGTGTGGGAAAGAGGTAAAGAAGTGAGTGCAGGCAGGTTGGAATGGGTGGAGAAAGGTGTCGGGAGTTCTGTGTGATCAGAAAATATCAGCGAGAATCAAGGGGAAGGTGTACAGGACAGTGGTGAGACCGGCCATGCTGTATGGTTTAGAGACAGTGTCACTGAGGAAGAGACAGGAGTCAGAGCTAGAGGTAGCAGAGCTGAAGATGTTGAGGTTCTCTTTGGGAGTGACAAGGTTGGACAGGATTAGGAACGAGTACATCAGAGGGACAGCTCATGTTGGACATTTGGGGGACAAAGCTAGGGAGGCCAGATTAAGATGGTTTGGACATGTTCAGAGGAGGGAGAGTGAGTATATTGGTAGGAGAATGTTGGACATGGAGCTGCCAGGCAGGAGGCAAAGAGGAAGTCCAAAGAGGAGGTATATGGATGGAATTAATGAGGATATGAAGCTAGTGGGTGCAAGGGTTGAGGATGCAGAAGATAGGGATAGGTGGAGAGAGATGATTCGCTGTGGCGACCCCTGAAGGGTAAAGCCGAAAGAAGAAGAAGAAGAAGAGTGATCTGAAGACTAACTTTAGTCAAATTTAGACACGAAGCTAATTTGAATGTGCTGCTTTCCTGTCCCACTGACCCTTGGCCTTAAATCAGCCATGAACATCACGTCTGTGATAAATGTCCCGATTTTCTCATGAGTGGGACCGAGTAAAGCGGACGCGGAGATCACTGGTGATTATCTTCTCGTTACAGTTCGTCTTACTCACAATTGTCCAGAATTGTTTCCCACATGATAAAGACCTCCATGTCTCCAGAAGAGGTCTGTGATATCAGTCTGCAGATGCGGGCTTCCTGGAAAATGGATTCAGAGATCTGATGGATTCAATTTAGAGATCTAATGGATTCAAGATGCTGATGGATGATTTTCACATGAATACTGCACCGTAATAAGACAAATCTCACCGGTTTGTGAGAAAGGTCAGATGTGAGCTGCTGCTTTACTTAGAAAGGATTTAAACTGGATTAAAAGACTAGACCTGGGTGAAAGCACATTACAGCCCTACAGTGTGTGTGTGTGTGTGTGTGTGTGTGTGTGTTGGATGATCTTACCCTTGCATAGTGCAGCTCCACTCCGTAGAGCTCCAGGGTGCGAGCTGTGTTTAGGTAATTGAACTCGGACTCGTCCGGGCTTAGTCCGCTGCACACGTGGAGAGAAAAGAAGGGCAGGTGAAAGAGACTTAGTGAGAGTGTGTGAGTCTTTCAGAATCCTGTGATCTGTGAGTGAGGAGCAACAACAGGTCACTGTCCTGACCTGCAGCACAACTAAATCAACATAGACCCTTCTGATGACACACACACACAGACACACACACACACACAGACACACACACACACTCACACACCCCTCTCTCTCGCTCTCTATCTCTATATATCTCTCTCTCTCTCTGTCACACACACAATCTCTCTCTTTCTCTCTCACACACACTATTTCACACACACTCACGCTCTCTCTCTCACACACACACACACTCACGCTCTCCCTCTCTCACACACAAACACACACACACTATTTCACACTCACATTCACGTTCTCTCTCTCTCTCTCTCATACACACTATTTCACACATACTCACGCTCTCTTTCTCTCTCTCACACACACACACTCACTATACACTATTTCACACACACACACACTCACACTCTCTCTCTCTCACACACACACACACACTCTCTCTCTCTCACACACATACTATTTCACACACACTCACGCTCGCTCTCTGTCTCTCTCACATACACAGTCTCCCCCACTCACACACACACACACACTCTCCATCTCCCTCTCTCACACACACACTCTCTCACTCACACACTATTTCACACACACTCACGCTCGCTCTCTCTCTCCCTCTCCCTCTCTCACATACACAGTCTCCCCCTCTCTCACACACACACTCCGTCTCTCTTCCACACACACACACACTCCCTCTCTCACATACACACTATTTTACACACACTCACGCTCGCTCTCTCTCTCACATACACAGTATCCCCCTCTCTCACACACACACACTCTCCGTCTCTCTCACACACACACACACACTCTCCCTCTCTCACACACACTCTCCGTCTCTCTCACACACACACACACACTCTCCCTCTCTCACACACACACACTCTTTCTCTCTCACACACACACACTCTCCGTCTCTCTCTCTCTCTCTCTCTCACACACACGCACACACACTCTCCCTCTCTCACACACACACTCTTTCTCTCTCACACACACATACACACACACTCTCCGTCTCTCTCTCTCAAACACACACACACACACACACACACACACTCTCTCTCTCTCTCTCTCTCTCTCTCTCTCTCTCTCTCTCACACACACACACAGAGTCACTAACCTGTGTTGCTGGTGATGCTTGGCCACCTCTTTCTCGAAGCCCTGTGGCTGGTTGGGGATGAAGCAGAACTCAGAAAGGTAGCTGGGTTGGTTCTCAGCCTCCCTGTAGTCCCCCAGCTCAGCTAAACCATAACACCACACAACAACACACAAATCAGTTCATCACCACTGACTCAGCTGCAACATAACACCTCTAATGGCTTCAATACCCCATACAGAATCATTCGGCAGTAAAAAGGTTGCACTGTATCATTACACTGATATAGAGTGCTTAGACTGGATTTGTATCTGATGTATGGAAGTGGATCAAATAAAGCTCGAGATCAGATCAGATTTAAGTTTAAACCAGACTCCAGCAGCAGGACGACAGAGCGAGCGCTTTAATGTAGAATAAATCCTCTATATTTGACAAGTGGCTGGCTTCTGAATGAGACTGTGCAGGAAATTGCCTTGTACTTAGTGGTCCATAAAAGTGCTTAAGCGCTCAACCCCCCAAGGATCAATTAGGATTGGTTCAACATGAGCTCGGGTTCGAGTGAGTAACACGACTAACACGTTTCAGCTGTGAATGAGAACGCTCTCTGTTCACGCTGCGGATCCGCACTGAGCTACACCTCGCCTTCATATATCAAGCACACCAGTACATCAGCACACCAGTACATCAGCACACCAGTACACCTGTACAACTGTATATCAGCACACCAGTACATCAGCACACCAGTACACCTGTACAACTGTATATCAGCACACCAGTACATCAGCACACCAGTACATCAGCACACCAGTACACCTGTACAACTGTATATCAGCACACCAGTACATCAGCACACCAGTACATCAGCACACCAGTACATCAGCACACCAGTACATCAGCACACCAGCACACCTGTACAACTGTATATCAGCACACCAGTACATCAGCACACCAGCACATCTGTACAACTGTATATCAGCACACCAGTACATCAGCACACCAGCACACCTGTACAACTGTATATCAGCACACCAGTACATCAGCACACCAGCACACCTGTACAACTGTATATCAGCACA
>JAUCMX010000006.1:25505542-25510542 GCA_033459395.1 Hemibagrus guttatus
CAATGAAAAACAGCTCTTTCCTAGCCACAAAATATTAAAAATCTGGTGCCCCAAAACAGACAATGCCTTACAACTGTGCAAGGAAAAGCTGGGTGAACCTAGCCACATCATCATCCATGTGGGGACAAACAACCTGAGAGCATAGCAAGAGCGAGTGGCAGAATCAGTGAGACAAATGGCCATTAAAGCAACACAAACTTTCCCTAAATCAAAAATCGTTATCTCCACAATCCTACCCAGATCAGACTTTCAACCTAACACCATACAAAGAGTCAACACAGACATATCACGTGGATGTGCTGGAATGCCAAACATTCACCTGGCACATCATCCCACACGGAATATTCACTACCTCCATGACCACATCCATCTCCGTAAAGACAGTGTCCATGTGTTCGCTAAAACCCTTAAAGATGTTGCCCTGGGCCGGCTCCATGTCAGCCCCCCACATAGTACCAGAGCGACCACCATCCCTTTTTGCTATTACAAAGCAGTGCTTCTACACACTCATCTGAGATTAACACCACAGCCTCCACCCAAAGGCCCGCATCTTATCGCCAATCCACTTTACACCATCACTCCCACCCAAGGCCTCACCACTCGCATGTCTTCCCCCTTCACCTATATTCTGGGCCCCACCACACACAACCTGGACCACCACACTTCGCACCCTACCACCATCGGCATGTACTGCAACACCCAAGACCCCAGTACACTGCACCCAAAGGCACTACTCCCTGAGAACAACATGTGCAAAAACACAGGAGACCCCGAACAGCTTCAGTAAGAAATGACAGAACAACAACAAAGCAGCAGCCTGATCCACACTCCAACCGGACAGAGCAACAGGATCAACCTGGTCATGGTACAGCCCAGAAAGAACAGAACCACACTAACCTGGGGGAGATCAAGGACATGCTCAAAATAATATGTACATGGTTGGTAGGTAAACAAAAAAAAGTATAGTAAATTTATATAGTGTTATGTATATGTAAATATATATATATATATATATATATATATATATATATATATATATATATATATATATATATATATATATATATATATATATACACACACACACACACACACACACACACTTAGTTGTTGGTGGGTTTGTAATTACTCTAGAGGACTGTTAAGATTGTTGAATTTCTTATAATTACTGAAAAATGAAATCACTAACTATTACAATGCGAAACATACAAGGCATGAATTCATCCATTTTTGGATTCAAAACTAAAACCCTTGAATTTCGAAAAACATATCAAATATAAACATCATAATATTACAAGAAACATGGCGCAGAACTGATGAAGTCGCCCTTTGTCCCTCGGGTTACAGAGAAATATCTACATCCTCCAGAAAACATGAAGGGATCTCACGGGGGAGAGATTCAGGGGGCATTACGATCTGGCACAAACTAGAAATTGATAAACATATCCAAACAATTAAAAAAAGACGAAAACCACATCTGGCTCAAAATCAACAAACACCTAAGCCAATCAGCAAGGAATATTTTCTTATGTGCCTTTTATATTCCTCCATCTGACTCTCCATATTATAATGAAGTCATCTTTGAAACTCTCCACAATCAAATAAACCACTTCCAGGCCCAGGGAAGTGTGCTGATCTGTGAGGATCTAAATGCTAGGATAGGACCATTATACGACTACACCACAGATAATGGGAATAACCACATTTTTGGACAAAGCTTTCCACAAAACATAGTAAACTTCCCAAGGTACAACTCTGCCACTTATCCGAACTATTCTCGGGTCACGGGGAGCCTGTGCCTATCCCAGGCGTCATAGGGCATCAAGGCAGGATACACCCTGGAGGGAGTGCCAACCCATTGCAGGGCACACACACACTCTCATTCACTCACGCAATCACACACTACGGACAATTTAGAGATGCCAATCAAGATGCATGTCTTTGGACTGGGGGAGGAAACCGGAGTACCCGGAGGAAACCCCCAAGGCACGGGGAGAACATGCAAACTCCACACACACACACGGCGAGGTGGAAATCGAACCCCCAACCCTGGAGGTGTGAGGCAAACGTGCTAACCACCAAGCCACCGTGCCCCCCTCTGATAACCAAATAAATAAAAATGGGAAGCTTCTGATTGAGCTCTGTCAAAGCCTCGGCCTGTACCTCGTCAACGGTAGGGTGAGAGGAGACTGTCTTGGAAGGTACACCTATAGTTTGTTTCATGGTTGCTCAATAGTTGATTATATGATCACACACATGGATCCATTCTCCTTCAGAGAATTCACAGTCAAACCACTAACACCCTTATCAGATCACAGCCAAAACACAGTGTATCTCAAAAGGACAAAACACACTACCATACACTCACAGCCCAGTAAGCTGAATGACATTAGAGAACACTACAGATGGGCTCGAAACAGCACAGAAAAATATCTGACAGCAATCAGCCACCCAAAAGTATGCGTACTTATAAACAACTTTTTAAATAACTTTTATCCCCACAATGGAGACGGCATGAATCTGGCTGTGCAGAACATACATTATATGTTTGATTATTTGGCAACATTATCTACCTCAAAAGCTTTAAGAATAGTCATAAAACCAATTAAGAGGATGAGAAATGGTTTGATTTAGACTGTAAAACAACGAGAAAAAAAATTAAGACATCTATCAAATAAAAAACACAGAGAACCAAACAACACAGATCTACACCATCAATATTGTGAAGAACTTAAACAATACAAAAATACACTCAGAGGGAAGAGAGAGCAGTACGTCCAAAATCAGCTCCAGAGTATCGAAGAGTCTCTAAATTCTAACCGTTTCTGGGACAATTGGCATTTTCTAAATAAAAAACATGAACAAGCAGCCATTCAAAATGGAGACATCTGGAAAAAATCACTTCAAAGTACTTTACAGCAAAATACAAATGAATCCAGAACAAACCCAAATCTATGGAAAAATTATGGATATGGAACATACAATCAGTGAATCCCAAAACCCATTAGACTTCCCCATTACAGAAAAAGAACTGAGTGATAAAATCCAGGCCTTACAAAACAAAAAAGCAAGTGGACCAGATGGCATTCTGAATGAAATGCTCAAAAATATTGACCACAACTTAAGACTGGCCATACTAAAACTGTTCAACTTCGTTCTGAGTGTCGGTCATTTCCCTGACGTCTGGAATAAAGGAGTCATAATGCCCATTTTCAAGAGTGGAGACAAATTAGACACAAACAATTACAGGGGCATTTGTGTAAGCAGTAATCTGGGGAAGTTGTTCTGCAGCATCATCGATACGAGACTCGTAGGCTTCCTTACCGAGCACGATGTCTTAAGTAAAAGTCAGATTGGATTCTTACCAAATTACAGAACATCAGAGCACATCTTTACACTACACACCCTGACTGACAGATATATCAACCAGAATAAAACCAAAATATTTGCTTGCTTTGTAGATTTTCAGAAAGCTTTTGATTCAATTTGGCATCAAGGTTTATTATCTAAACTTATGGAAATTGGTATAGGGGACAAAACATACAATATCATAAAAACAATGTATTCAAACAATAAATGTGCGATTAAAATTGGAAATAAACAAAGTGAGTTCTTCACTCAAGGGCAGGGTGTGAGCCAGGGCTGTCCACTGTCACCAACTCTCTTCAATATATACATTAATGAACTGGCAAAATGACTAGAACAATAATCAGCACCTGGCCTCACACTACATGACTCCAATATAAAGTTCCACCTCTATGCAGATGATCTGGTCCTGCTGTCTCCTACAGAGGAAGCTCTACCGCAGAACCTCGACATCCTGCACAGGTTCAGTCAGACCTGGGCCCTGACTATAAACCCAACCAAGACAAAGGTCCTAACCTTTCAAAAACGACCCAGAGGTCAGGGAAAGAGAGGCAGTTTCACCCTCGGTGTGACCAAAATTGATCATGTCACTAATTACACATACCTCGGGCTGAAATTCAGTGCAAATGGGAATCTCAGGCTGGCTGTGAAAGAACTGAGGGAGAAAGCAAGAAGGGCTTCCTATGCCATTAAAAAAAATCTATTCCAGTTCAAATCCCAATTAGAATCTGGCTCAAAATATTCCAATCAGTTAAAGAACCTATTGCACTATATGGCAGTGAAGTCTGGGGTCCACTCCTAAATCAGGATTTCGACAAACGGGACAAAAACCCAATGGAAGCCCTGCATGCAGAGTTTTGTAAGAGCATCCTCAGGGTACAGAGGAACACACTAAAACACATTCATGGCAGAATTAGGACAATACCCTCTATTAATCCACATGGAGAAAAGAGCCATCAAATTTTGGAAACATATAAAATTGAGTGACCCCAACTCTTATCATTTTAAAGCCCTTAAAAGCCATGAAGTGAACATCGAAAAAAAAACCTCCTTATTCAGCTGGTCCTGAGGCTCCACAAACAAACTAATCCAACTAATACTGACCAGCCTCAGGACATTGACCACCTCATCCACAGAATCCGGCCCAACCAAATGATTAATGATAATATTATCTAACTTACTGGACTGAAACAACACAAAAACAAAGTAAGCTACAATGTTATTTGGCGCTAAACAAAGAATACACAACAGCAGAATACCTGAGTACAATCAGAGAAAACACACTGAGGAACACTATGACCAGGTACAGACTCAGTGACCACAGCCTGGCTATAGAGAGGGGCAGATACAGACAGAGCTGGTTGCCCAGAGAGAGCAGGTTCTGTCTGTACTGTAACCAAGGAGAGGTAAAGACAGAGCTCCACTTCCTCACATCCTGTCCAAACTACCAAGAAATTCGAAAAACAATTCTTTCCCAAATTTGAGATGTTTTGTCCTGACTTCATCAAACTGGAGAACAACACAAAACTCCAGTATTTACTGGGAGAAAAAAGAGACTGTACTTCCTTGGTAGCTTGGTACATCCACGCCTGCCACAACAAGAGGGAGGAGTCGACTAATCAGTGACACACACA